>SJYX01012865.1:109211-172199 GCA_006410675.1 Oreotragus oreotragus | reverse complement strand
GTCGCAAAGAGTCGGACACGACTGAGCGACTTCACTTCACTTCACTTCACTCTCCTATACTGGAAATCATTCTCTGTTTGAGGAGAGCCCCCAAATGAGGCTAGAAATGGGACTAAAACCTAAAGTATAAAAGTAGAATTTAAAGAAGCAAGTTTCCTTCCTGATGTTTTCCCATTCCTGCAAAACTCACCCTCGTCCATAGTAGAATGTTTAAGGATCTTAAGAATGTAGTTTGGAGGATACTGGCTTGTCAGAGATGCTAAATTTTATTGTCTCAGCACATTTGATAAATCCTCTAAAACTTTTACTTGTTAACTCTCATATGAAAAGAGAAGTCAAAATAGCAAGTCCTTTTGTTTGTTCTAAAAATCTAATTAAAGTTGATTCTTGGCTAGTACTGTTATTCTTCCTTTCTGTTTTCTCCTCTCGTCTCCTTATGTATTAAGTGTTCTTTGTTGTGAGACTACAATACAGATATTCAGCTTTGTTTGTGCTAAAGTCTTAAATGAATTATCTGAATTAGTTATTTGAAATCTGTGCTATTCTTTCAGTTAACCACCAGGTTTAAGGTCCAAGCTGAACGGAATAATTTTTGTATCTTGCCCTAAAGGTTATATCAAATTTTACCTTACAGTTACCAGTTTATCTTTTTAAATACTCTCATTTGGATCTTTTTGTCTTCAGTTTACAGTTTAAGAAGGCTAGTATGCCAACTGAATGCCGTGTTAAACTGAATACAATAATTGGTTCACCATATTGCAGCACCCCCTGGCTGTTTAACCGTTTGTGTGTGCATGCTAAGTGGCTTCAATCTTGTCTGAATGTTTGGAACCACATGGACTGGAGCCCACCAGGCTCCTCTGTCCAGGGGATCCTCCAGGCAAGAATACTGGAGTGGGTTGCCATGCTCTTCTTCAAGGGAATCTCCCAACCCAGCGATCAAATCCACATCTCTTTATGTCACCTGCATTTGCAGATGAGTTATTTACCACTCGTGGCACCTGGGAAACCCAGTTTAACAGTGTTGTCACCATTAAAAAAAAAATGGTTCTTTAGTTCAAGCTCACTTTACAACAAAACAGATTTTTATTTCGTTTCAACGCATCTGTGTATTATCTGTTTTCCATGGCTTCAGGTAGTCAACTCATAGGAACAATTTGCTTTTATCATGTAGTAAGAACTTTCCCTTTGGAATAATGCAAAAACCATTGCAAATTGATAGCCATATGAGATTTTTAAAAAAAAGCTTCTTTTATAAACATTGAATAGTTTTATAGTCCTTGAGATAGAAACCATTCCCTTAGAAAATACACATGTTATTTTGGACAACTGAAGAATAGGTAATAGTAACATATCTTAAAGTTTTGGATTACCATCTTCTCCTTGATAGACTGTTTCACCTTTCTAATGATCCTCTTACTCCTCTTACTCCTCTTTAAATTTTTTCCTGTATGAGGGGCTTTCTTGGTGGTACACTGTTGTGGATCAGATGCCTGTCTAAATGAATTGGTACTAACAATGGTCACTTATTCAATATTTCCTTTAATAGAATTATTATCAAAAATGATGCAATATTAAATGGAGAAATAATGGTTTTCTTAATATTGCACCTTGTGCAGGTTCACTTGAATATTAATACCTACTAGAATCTAAATGGTAAGAAAACTCATTTCATCTCTCCTCAGAAAAATAGGACAGTGGGAGAATTAATCCTTTAAATAATAAACCTGAAATAAATGTAAAAAACTATGGGAGAGTGCAGGAGATTTTGTTGAGGGGTCAGAGTTCCTATGTTTAAATGTCAGCTTTGTTCCTCACTAATTTTGTAAGCAAGTTAGTTTCTTAATCAGCAAAAAAAGTGCAAGAATAGGGAGATGAGTAATAATTATGCCTACAATATAAAGAGTAAATGGTTAAAGCTTATGAAGTAATGGTTTTGAATTTTATTGCTCATATCATTTCAACAGTTCTAAACATTCAACAGAAGTCTGAGATTTTAGAAGATATACTTGAACGCAAAATACATAACACAAATATAAGAAGAATTTTATACTCTTATTTGAACAAAATGGTCAGAATGGTCAGAGGTCCTCGGAAGCTATGCAGGATTCTAGATGAATAAAAAGTGTATGTCCCTTCAATGAAAAGTCAAGTTAGGAAGAGAAGTGCCTCCATCATACATTTCCATGTCCATATGCATTCTCACACGGGAATAAGTTGGAAGCAATTTGGATGAATTACAGTGTTTTGTTTTTTAAAAAATGAGGCATCATTATTTTGTGATGAAGATTCCTCAGGTCCTGCCTTCCTAGAAATTGTGCAGTTTGTCTTGGTATATTGAGGTATGCTTGGATTTTGACATTATTGGTATGCTGATATGAAATAAATTATCCAGTGGAGCCTTTTTAGCAAGTAAACTATCTGAAACACAATTAAAAATCAGAAAATAAACAGAAGAACTTCTGAAAATCAAAAATAAATGCAGAAGTTCCATTTATAAATGCTTTCCTAACCTGCTTTCTCACCCTAAGTGAAGTTCTGTTTAATTCTTTGCACATATAACCAGCGTCTCATCCTCTGCCAAGCTCTTCTTTTGCCTTCAGTCTTCTCCAGCATCAGGGTCTAGGATAAGATGATCAGATAGCATCACTGAATCAATGGACATGAGTTTGAGCAAACTTTGGGAGATAGTGAAGGATAAGGAAGCCTGGCATGCTGCAGTCATGGGGTCACAAAGAGTCAGACACGACTTAGCGACAGAACAAAAACAAACTAATTAGTATACTTGATTCATTTTCCAACTGCAGCAGACAAGCAATAGTTTGGAAGTGGAGGTAGATGAATGGAGGATGGGCATGTTTCTGTCTCAGAGGATATTATTTCTTAAATTTGAGTCTGCAAGCCTCCCAGGAATCCATGGATAGAATTCATGGTGCTCATGAACTTGGATGAAAAGAAAATTACATGATTTTTAGTAATCTTGCTCCTTATTATCAATGGCTATATAAATTTAGGAATGTTTTTTCTCCCACTGTAAATGTAGGCACAAACCATAGCTATATCATTAAAATGGGTACCCTTGTCACCAACAGAAATGATAACTATTTTCATATGACTTTACTGTCGTGTAGATCTACCTAAAGATCTGTTACTCTCATCATTATGGAAGAGATGATATGGAAGTAGATGTATTGTACCATGGCTATCCTTCATATTTTGGTAGCTCTTTTCAATAGTACTTTATTTTGTAATCTGTGTACTTATTGTGTACATTTTAAAACATTCTGAGAAGGGGTTAAAAGGATTCACTTCAAATACACTTTCCTTCTCTCTCTCTCTGAAGCAAAGAGAATAGTTTGTCTCTTTCTATTTGCTGATTTGCTTCTCACATTATACCTGACATAATTATTTTGTTATATATTACTGAACTTTGAAGCAAACAATAATAAAATGAATGTTCAGTTTTTCCAAAGATTTCTTATCTGTAAAACAAACCTCAGCTATGTCTTGCAGTGCAAGCTAATCTTCATGTCTTGTAACTGGAAGTTACACCAACACTGTGGACAATTAATAAACTTCACATCAAGTATTCATACATTGCTGTGTCATCATTTCACAATAAACTAGTGTAATCTGAGAAATCAGAAATTTTGGGTAAAATCATGCAATCATTCTTTTTTTTTAATTTAGGGTGACCCAAAGATGAATAATACAGAGAAGTATATAACAAACTTTATTACTTCCACTATTTCGAATTGGCAGCAACTAAATATTTTCATTATATTTGCTCCAAGTCTTTTATTTATAAAAGAAATAAAAATTGCAGATGAGTGCATATTCCCCTCTAATCACTGAGTCACTGTCTCTAAGACTATTCCCATTCCCTTCTTAACCACTGTCCTAATTTGTATACTTCCCAGTATATACACACATGCAGACACACACACTGTGCAGTGTTATTTTAGTGAGTGTGGTTTTTAATGTACCGTATATAGCAAAAGGTAAGTATTAATGTATTCTGTATGTATATTTAAGGACATAGCTTTCTTCCACTTTTAATATCTTTGTTTTGAGACTTGTTCATGAATATTTCCTTTAATAGAATTATTATCAAAAATGATGAATATTCATATATCCTTCTAATTTTTCCATACTGGGCCATTCTGGACATATCCCATAGTGTACATTCTCTGTCCTCCTATCAGTAGACCTTTACGTTGTTTCCAGGTTTTCACTGTTGTGAACAGTGTTGATGTGAATATCTTTCCACAAGTCTCTTGCTGCCTAGATGCCCTCTTACCAGACTTTTTTAGTTAGTGTACACTCTTGTCTCTTTTTCATTATGATGCACTGAAGAAGAGCTGAAAATGGAAAGGATGCCTTCTGCTTTCCATAACTGTTCCTCAAACTGCAGTCCACATTCTGGTTTCTCACACAAACACATTCACCCACACAGCTCACCTTTCGTTTTCTCTGTACTGTTTTATTCTCCGTATATACACACAATTAGAGGATATTGTTTGGTACTAAAATTCGTCAAGTATAATCCAAACTGTAAGGAAAAGGCTAGAAATGATGTGATAGATAAAAAATATTATTTTAAGGTGTTTTCAAAGCAGTGCTTTGGGAATTAAATTTATATCAAAAAGATGATTTTTCTCCTCAAACTCCCATCACACTAGCTATGCTTTGGGTGACTGTGGAGGGCACCGTGCCTCTGAGGCTGAAAGCACAGGCTGGTCATCCAGTAGACAAGTCATAATTCTGGACTGGGCCATTAGAAAGACCACAGGAATGTCATTTCAATTTCTTGAAGATTGTTTCCTTAACTGGAAAGGAAACGTTAATTTCAGTCTGGCAGTGTTGTTGTTATTGATGATAGAATAATGTACCTACTGGAAATCATTGGGCGTTGACTCTGTGCTAGGCACTGTTTTCAATACTTCCCTGCATTTTCGCTTTTCATTTTTATGATTAAGTGAGATAATATATATGAAGCACTTTTCTGTGCCCTGAAATCACGAAAGAGGATAACAGCCATGTAAACTTCCAAGTTAGAAAAAAAAAAAAAAAAGTGACAGAAAAATTAAGTGACTTGTTCAAAGTCATGGAGCTGAGGAGTAACAAAACCGCAGCTTGATCTCATGTATTTTAACTTCCAACTCAGCGTATTTTCCACTTGGCTCAATGGGTTATTTAAAATAGCCCAGATAAATAAGTAGCGTTTTTAATTAGTGTAGAACCTTTTCCTGAATTGTGAAAATACTGAAAAAAATGAAAGAAACTTCACCCAGAAAAGCATTCCTTATTTAAATAAAAGTGTCCAAGTCAAAAAAGTAAGCAGAGGTCTTCTAACATGTGAGAGCTTACCATTTTGCAGACCATGTGTACTATTTTTTCAGGGAACTTTCCATGCAAGTCAGGAACTTATTTTTGTCTTCAGCTCAGAATTTCTGCATACCAGTACATCTCTTTGTTGTGTTCTTAAGCAAGTACATTGCCCCCTGCAAAGACAGAGGGAAGCAGATTTACAGAACATTTATATTCAGAAATGTCTTCTGCAATAGTTTCCTTATATGTATCTAACAATCAGTGTAAAGAAGCAGCATCACTAATTAAGAAGGGGAAGTTTCAGCATTAAAAAATTACAAAACTTAGATTTGGGAATGATTTCATTTCTAAATGACAAACAAAAGGTTTTTCAGTGAAGGCTCCATGTTTTACTGCTTCCCTGACTTCATTTTCTCACTCAGTTGCCTGTTTCCTTACGCTGCGTGACAACTCAGATACCAAATTGTAGAAGAATATTTTCCATCTGCATTGCTTAGTTACTGATGTCATGAAACAGTCCTTGGCTAGGATGACTACTGCTTAACTTTGAAGAACAAAATTACTATAACTGTACCATAACTGGGGCTGGATCAACCTTGCCTTGACAATAAAATACATACATCCTGAAGACAGATGTCAGCTGCAACTGTACAATAAAATGCATACTATATTTCACTGATACCTTTTCATACTTTAACATATCTCAATTGGAAGGCCTCTTACATTTGTTGGCATTTCATTGTTGGATTGGCAGTGTTTTTTTCTAATTTAATAGTGGGTGTAAAAACATACTTATAATTATTTGATGTAATTGATGACATTTTAGATTAAATGAAATACTAATATATAGTGTTTTACTTTTTGAGATATTTTTTAAAACTCAGCCAAAGGCCACATTAAAATTATAGTATAGATTTCCATTTTGTATTTCCTTTACAAATTTCCAATGATAGGACAGAATCTTGGGAAAGTAAAAAATAAAATAATAACATAAAACAAACAACCAAATGTATTATCAAGGAGAAATTTTAAGCAGTTAATTTTCTTCATGTGTTTACTTGTAATTGAAAAAAAATTACACTTCCTTGAGCCAAAATCAATTTGACTATAGGCTCTGATCCTTTTTTGTGATGATCACTCAAAGTAAAATTGGTTTCCAATTCATTTTACAAATCAAATCAATGCAAAGAAGAGTTAGGTAGTCAAACAATTTATTGAGTAATGTCACAGTTCACAGCCCAGTAGTATAAGTGTATGGCAGCTATATGACTGATAATCATCCACTAGAATGTGTGAGACCGATGAAATTATCAAGGCAGTTATGGGGCATGAATGTGTACTTTCCTCCTGCAGGAAGTTCTCACACCACTTTCATGGGCTGGAGAATCATTACCATCCAGTACCATGGGTTATGAACTAGCAGGCACCAACATACCTAGGGGACTTATGTGTGCTTGGCCCCACTCCTAGAATTTTGGATTCATTAGGTCTGGTGTAGGGCCTGCAGTTTGCATTTCCTAGAGGATCTGATCTGCTGATACTCCTGGTCCCTAGGGATCACACTTGAGAGCTACTGGGCTAGTTATACAAAGACAGGACTTGGAATTTGTTGATCTGTAGTTTGGGTCTAATTGGCAACCAGATCACTTTCTTATGATTTAATACTCTTGTCTTTCAAACAAAAATAGTACAGTTACATTTGTTTTGGCTAAACATGATAGGAAAGATATAAGCATCTGGATGCAGAGTTCCAAAGAATAGCAAGAAGAGACAAGAAAGCCTTTTTCAGCGAACAGTGCAAAGAAATAGAGGAAAAGAACAGTATGGGAAAGACTAGAGATCTCGTCAAGAAAATTAGAGATACCAAGGGAACATTTCATGCAAAGATGGGCTTGATAAAGGACAGAAATGGTATGGACCCAACAGAAGCAGAAGATATTAAGGAGAGGTGGCAAGAATACATGGAAGAACTGTACAAAAAAGACCTTCACGACCCAGATAATCATAATGATGTGATCACTAATCTAGAGCCAGACATCTTAGAATGTGAAGTCAAGTGGGCCTTAGAAAGCATCACTAAGAACAAAGCTAGTGGAGGTGATGGAATTCCAGTTGAGCTGTTTCAAATCCTGAAAGATGATGCTGTGAAAGTGCTGCACTCAATATGCCAGCACATTTGGAAAACTCAGCAGTGGCCACAGGACTGGAAAAGGTCAGTTTTCATTCCAATTCCAAAGAAAGGCAGTGCCAAAGAATGCTCAGACTACTGCACAATTGCAGTCATCTCACATGCTAGTAAAGTAATGCTCAAAATTCTCCAAGCCAGGCTTCAGCAATACGTGAAATGTGAACTCCCTGATATTCAAGCTGATTTTAGAAAAGGCAGAGGAACCAGAGATCAAATTGCCAACATCCGCTGGATCATGGAAAAAGCAAGAGAGTTCCAGAAAAACATCTACTTCTGCTTTATTGACCATGCCAAAGCCTTTGACTGTGTGGATCACAATAAACTGTGGAAAATTCTGAAAGAGAAGGGAATACCAAACCACTTAACCTGCCTCTTCAGAAATCTGTATGCAGGTCAGGAAGCAACAGTGAGAACTGGACATGGAACAACAGACTGGTTCCAAATAGGAAAAGGAGTACGTCAAGGCTGTATATTGTCTCCCTGCTTATTTAACTTATATGCNCTTATTTTTGATTTTTAAATTTAAGCATCAACTGATGTAATTTATCAAAATTTTCCTGTTTCCTAAAAAGATTAATCCTTTAATTTAGACAAAATATACACCAACCTAATAAAAATTTAAAGTAACTCCCTATGAGACCTAGATGTGTATAAGAGACAGGGGCTGGAAGAAACACAAGCTGGAATCAAGATTGCCGGGAGAAATATCAATAACCTCAGATATGCAGATGATACCACCCTTATGGCAGAAAGTGAAGAGGAGCTAAAAAGCCTTTTGATGAAAGTGAAAGAGGAGAGCAAAAAAGTTGGCTTAAAGCTCAACATTCAGAAAAATAAGATCATGGCATCTGGTCCCATCCCTTCATGGGAAATAGATGGGGAAACAGTGGAAACAGTATCAGACTTTATTTTCTTGGGCTCCAAGATCACTGCAGATGGTGACTGCACCCATGAAATTAAAAGACACTTACTCCTTGGAAGGAAAGTTATGACCAAGCAAGATAGTATATTCAAAAGCAGAGACATTACTTTGCCGACTAAGGTCTGCCTAGTCAAGGCTATGGTTTTTCCTGTGGTCATGCATGAATGTGAAAGTTGGACTGTGAAGAAAGCTGAGCCCTCTCACTGTGTCCTTCCCCTTCTTTTCACATTGGTAGTGATAGTGGTGTCACAAGAGAGGGAGAAAGCTACAGACTCTAAACAACAGGTGTTCATCTGCAAAACCAAGTCACTCAACATGACCACCCATTGTTATACAGTTTATCCTTTGTACAGAAGGTTATACTGGGAGCTAAACTGTATAACCTGTGTTCCTTTCATCAAATACAATGACCAGGGTCATTGTTTAACCTGGAAAATGAAACCAGAAGGAAAAAATATTGCTTAATTCATTCAACAGATGCATGTTGGACATTGACTATGTCCTGGGATTGTATTGGTCTGAAGGAATCAGAACTCCTGTGCTCATACAGGTTATACATCCAAGCTGTACTGTCTGAAAGAGTCCCCATTGGATGCATGTGATAATTTAACCAAATGATACATTGTAGTGTTCAACAGTCACACATAGCTGGCAGCTGCCACACTGGACAGCATTAATATAGAACATTTGTATCATCATGGAAAGTTCTTTTGGAGAGCATTTACTAAAGACTAAGCAAAATAAATATCTAAAGATATAATACATTAGGAGTTGATATGCTGTTAATAGAATTTAAGTAGAGGAAGGATCATATTATCCTGGGAGAAGTGAGACTTGGAGTTTTAAAGAGGATGATCAGAGATGGCCTCATTCATAAATGACATTTGCATGAAAACCCAAAGGTAATGGGAGAGCAAGCTATGAGAGCATTCTAGGCCTAAGGCCAGACAGGGCAAAGGCTCTGAGGCAGAGGTTCGTTGGAGTGCTCGCAGAGCAAGGAAGCAGGGGGACTGAGATAGAGTGATCAAGGAAGAAGGAAGGTGGAAGTGGGGAGCAGTGGTTATACCCTGACTTATTTAAAGGTAAGTGAACTGAACTTGCTGATAGAGTAAGTGAGAGGTGAGGGTAGGGGAGTTAGCATAGCTCTAAGGTCTCAGGTGTGGACAACAGATAGAAAGGAATTGATGTTAAATGAGGAAGGTCATTGAAGCAGGTTTGAACCAATGACCAGGTGTTCAGCTCTGCACACATTAGATCTGAAATGTTTCTTAGACATCTGAGTGGAGCTGTCTGTGAGGCAAAGGGATGTAGGTGCTTTGAGTTCAGGATAGAAGTCAGAACTAAAGATATAAATGTGGTTGCTATCAGCTTGTTGATGGTATATGAGCCCAGATGAGATCACCTAGGTGGCAAGTGTAGGGAGGTTGAGAAGATATCTAAAGATTGAGACTTGGAACACTCCAGCATACGACATCAGAGTCGTTAGGAGGAGCCAGATGAGACTGATTGATTTTCATTAGCAGAGTGTAGTGTCCTGGAACCCAAGTGAATTAAGTGGTTCTAAGAGGAAAGCATAATCAGCTCTGTGAAATGTTGCCAATGGGGCAGCTAAAGTAAGAACTGGTCCCTAAACTCTGTGATAGAGAGGATACTGCTGACCTTGTCAATAAGGGGCTTAATGAGTTAAAAGCCTATTTAGAGAAAAAATGGAGAAGTTGAAGACTGCATGTATAGATTCCTCAGGCTTCCAGGTGGTGCTAGTGGTAAAGAATCTGCCTGCCAATGCTGGAAATGCAGGAGACCTGGGTTCAGTCCCTGGGTTGGGAAGATCATGGAGTAAGAAATGGCACCCCATTCCAGTATTTTTGCCTGGAGAATTCCATGGACAGAAGAACCTGGAGGGCTACAGTCCCCGGGATTGCAAAGAGTTGGTTGTGACTGAGCAACTCCCTCCCCACAGACTACTCATCTTTTGAGGAATTTTGCCCTGAAGGGGATCAGAATAATGGAGCAGTAGGTGGAGAGAGGAGATAAATGAGCCTTTAAAGATAAAATATTAGTAAAATAACAGCATATTTATGTGATCAGCTAGGATTGAACTAGTACAAGTTGAAACATTGATACTGTTATAGAAAAGGGAGTGAATTAATTTCTGGGGAAGTTCCCTTGAAGTTAAGAAGGGAGAGAGATCTTAGATATATGGACAGCTTGCCCACAGTAATAGTTGGAAAAGCAGAGCATATGGGTCCAGATGTTGGCAGGTGCCTGGATGTAGTGGTAGATTTATGAAGTGTTCTCCTGTTTGACTTCTTCCTCAATGAAATAGGAACCAAGGTCATCTCTGAGAATGAGAGTTGGGGGAGGGGCAAGAATTTTGGAGGTTTAAACACTGGAGAGAAGATAAGACATAAGTAGCCAGGAAAGTAAAAAAGGAAATCTACTAGCAGAAGATGACACGGAGCAACTCTGAGGGCCCACACAATTTTCACAGACAGTGCTTCAAAGTGAGCTAGTTCAGCATGACTGTCTTTTTCACCAGCTACGTTGAGCAGTAGAGTTTAACCAAAGCTGAATTAGGGTGAAAGAGGCAAGGAAGTGATTATCTTATGTACTGTGAATTTTAAACCAGTTAAAGGAGGGAAATGAGTGTAAGAGAAATGAAAAATTGACAGGATCAATGAATAGTAAATCTCAAAATTACTGCAGTTGTTGTAATAGTGTGAGTAATCTGAAGAGACAGATGATGATAACAAGAAAGGAGAATGCTTAGAATTGATATTATAGAAGGATTCTAATTCTTGGTGAATCAGGGACCTGGGCATGATCATGACTGATTCACTAAGTCCTATTCTAAAGATCAGGTCTCATAGGGAGTTACTTTAAATTTTTATTAGGTTGGTGTATATTTTGTCTAAATTAAAGGATTAATCTTTTTAGGAAACAGGAAAATTTTGATAAATTACATCAGTTGATGCTTAAATTTAAAAATCAAAAATAAGAAGGTGATATGTTTCCCTCAGATAGCATCAGATGGATCTCTGGCTTATTCTTTTGTGAAGAAGGATGGTGAAGTGTTAGTGTTGCATATGATCAGAATAAGTTAGGTTTCCCAGGTGGCTCAGTGATAAAGAATCCACCTGCCGGTGCAGGAGATGCAGGTTTGATCCCTGGGTTGGAAAGATTCCCTGGAGTAGGAAATGGCAACCCACTCTAGTATTCTTGCCTGGGAAATCCCATGGTCAGAGGAGCCTGGTGGGCTACAGTCTGTGGGCTCACAGAAGAGTCCGACATGACCTAGTGACTAATCAAGAACAACAGAATAAGCTTCTTGCTCCACTCAGGTTTCTAAGAATCTTCTGAACAGGAACTTCAGATATAAGCCAAATAATAATAAGCATAATTTATTTTTAGCCATTTTCTTTATGAATATATTTCTGAAAGAGGAATGGCAGTGTCCTAGGTGTGGATTTTATACCTCTTGACTGCACAGTCATAAAGACTCTTTATCAGGGAAACCTCAAAAAAGAACAGGTTGTTGTTCAGTCTCTCAGTTGTGTCCAGCTATTTGTGACCCCATGGACTGCGGCACGCCAGTCTTCCCGGTCCTTAACCATCTCCTGGAGCTTGCTTAAACTCATGTCCATTGAGTCGGTGATGCCATCTAACCACCTCATCCTCTGTCATACCCTTCTCCTCGTGCCTTCTATCTTTCCCATCATCAGAGTCTTTTCCAGTGAGTCAGTTCTTTGCATCAGGTGGCCAGAGTATTGGAGCTTCAACTTCAGCATCAGTCCCTCCAATGAATATTCAGGATTTATTTCCTTTAGGTTGACTGGTTTGATCTCCTTGAAGAGATTGCTGTCATTAATGCAATAGGGGAAAATAAAAAAGACACTTTTCCTAATATGTAGGAAGTTCTAAGTGTTATTTGTAAAAGAAGGAAAACATAATGAGACACAATCAGTTGATGCTTACATTTAATTTTTATTTTCCATTAGAGTCTTATTGGCATGTCTAAAATAAGTGAACAAATATTTACATTTATTATTGAGACATAAATGTGGACATATTTCTAACTATTGATTTGAAGTTGTTTCTCCCCCCCCCCCCAGTGGGGGGTGGGGAGAAACCTGGGCAATTGCTTTAAGACCTAAGAAAAATGTGTACATTTTCTCCAGCTTTGCAAAAAGACTTTGATAAAACACTCAGTTTGGCCAGGCAGGATTCATCCACCATTGCATTTAAAAGTACGAGGTAGAAACTTATCTTCATTAAGTGCCACTGAAAGTCTGGCACCACATAACTAACTAGAGAATTCAGTAGCTTAGGGGTCCATGGGATGCCTCAAGTTCAAAGGGAATAGAGACATCCTGTTTGGTGTTGTATTTCACTCATGCTGTTAAAACTGCCCAGACCTCCTTAAGTGTTTTCCTTTTCAGTCTTGAGCATGATCTTCTTTGTTCCTCACGAATAGCCTAAAGCATAGTAAAACCCAATGTCAGACCATATAATTTTCACAATGTGTCACAAGATTTTGATTTTTAGTATAAAGGATATTCCTTTTGTACGAAAAGTCATTTGGTTACTGATGGTGAAAATGGGTGATATACCACTCATGAGAACCTGTGACTTGTTAGAGAAGAAAGAACGTTGCTTCAGAGTTAGCAATTCTGGTCCAGTACATTGGAAGTGCAAATTCTATTACTGAAACCTGTAGTACACAGGATGTCTACTGAGAAGCAATGAAGGTAGATCCATTAAGGTCTAATGTGTCCAGTGAAGAAAATGCATTCTCAATTCCTGAGACCATAAACATGAAAAAGAAAAAGTAATTTAAACTACCTCTGCATTCAATGACATTCAAAACGATTTAGCTACACATGTTCATTCAATGCAAAAAATGCAGATGCTGATTTTTTTCAGTATAAAATCATGACCTGTGACTTCCTTGAGTACCTCAAAGCTTGTTTTCATTAACATTTCCTATTTTTAAAATTTAAATCATGGAAAAAATTCTGGCTGAACAAAACGTGGTCGGACTGAATTTTTCAGAAGTGGCTTTAGTGATTTTTCTTCGTGTTTATAACAGAGGGTGATAAATAAGAGAATATATAAGTCCTGCATATTAGAAGTATATTGAAACTTCATTGCCATTTGGAGAGAAATTAATATCTTTTAAATGATCACTTACTGAGTGATTTCTGAAACCTAAACTGTGTTCAAAGACTTGGGAGAATTCATGGTTTATCAAAATTCTAGGTCTTTACACATTTTCTCTTTGCTTTCTTAGGCTATACCTATAAGGGAATAAATAATATCACATGACCCCTACAGTCCACTGTTAGAGTTCACCACAAACTGTTTCAAGGGTGCTGTAAGAGGGCTTCTGCCACCTTCACCTGCAGAATATCAAATGATCTAAGTGGTAGGTCACAAGCAATTTGACCATGTTCTACTGAACAAGATCTGGTTTAGCTTCCTGATTTGGCAACCAAAAAGGATGAATGATGGCCTATAATTCTCTGCATAATATTTTTGAATTATTTTACATTAAACTGTTTTATTTGCAATTTGTTACATATGTTAAATGGATATAATTAAACTTTAGAAGCTTTAAGATGAATGTTATCTTTCCCCACTCAAATATCCTTTTAAAATGTTAGGGTTTAAATATACCATGTTCATGGATTGGAAGAATCAATGTAGTGAAAATGAGTATACTACCCAAAGCAATCTATAGATTCAGTGCAATCCCAATGAAGCTACCAATGGTATTTTTCACAGAACTAGAACAAATAATTTCATAATTTGTATAGAAATACAAAAAACCTCGAATAGCCAAAGCAGTCTTGAGAAAGAAGAATGGAACTGAAGGAATCAACCTGCCTGACTTCAGGCTCTACTACAAAGCCACAGTCATCAAGACAGTATGGTACTGGCACAAAGACAGAAATATAGATCAATGGAACAAAATAGAAAGCCCAGAGATAAATCCACATACATACAGACACCTTATCTTTGACAAAGGAAGCAAAAATATACAATGGAGAAAAAACAATCTCTTTAACAAGTGGTGTTGGGAAAGCTGGTCAACCACTTGTAAAAGAATGAAACAAGAACATTTTCTAATGCCATATGCAAAAATAAATTCAAAATGGATTAAAGATCTAAATGGAAGACCAGAAACTATAAAACTCCTAGAGGAAAACATAGGCAAAATACTCTGACATAAATCACAGCAGGGTCTTCTATGACCCACCTCCCGGAATACTGGAAATAAAAGCAAAAATAAACAAATGGGATGTAATTAAAGTTAAAAGCTTTTGCACAATGAAGGAAACTATAAGCAAGGTGAAAAGACAGCCTTCAGAATGGGAGAAAATTATAGGAAATGAAGCAGCTGACAAAGAATTAATCTCAAAAATATACAAGCAACTCCTGCAGCTCAATTCCAGAAAGATAAATGACCCAATCAAAAAAAATGGATCCAAGAACTAAAGAGACATTTCTCCAAAGAAGACATACAGATAGCTAACAAACACTTGAAAAGATGCTCAACATCACTCATTATCAGAGAAATGCGAATCAATACCACAATGAAGTAACATCTCACGCCAGTCAGAATGGCTGCTATCCAAAAGTCTACAAACAATAAATGCTGGAGAGGTTGTGGAGAAAAGGGAAACCTCTTACACTGCTGGTGGGAATGCAAATTAGTACAGCCACTGTGGAGAACAGTGTGGAGATTCCTTAAAAAACTGGAAATAGAAGTGCTATATGACCCAGCAATCCCACTGCTGGGCATACACACTCAGGAAACCAGAATTGAAAGAAACATGTGTACCCCAATGTTCATCGCAGCACTGTTTATAATAGCCAGGACATGGAAGCAACCTAGATGTCCGTCAGCAGACGAATGGATAAGAAAGCTGTGGTGCATAAACACAATGGAGTATTACTCAGCCATTAAATAGAATACATTGAATCAGTTCTAATGAGGTGGAGGAAACTAGAGCCTATTATACAGAGTGAAGTAAATCAGAAAGAAAAATGCCAATACAGTATACTAACGCATATATATGGAATTTAGAAAGACATGCGAGACAGCAAAAGAGACACAGATGTATAGAACAGTCTTTTGGACTCTGTGGGAGAAGACAAGTGTGGGATGATTTGAGAGAATAGGATTGAAACATGTATATTATCATATGTGAAACAGATTGCCAGTCCAGGTTCGAGACATGAGACAGGGTGCTCAGGGCTGCTGCACTGGGATGACCCAGAAGGATGGGATGGGGATGGAGGTGGGAGGTGGGTTCAGGATGGTGAACACATGTACACCCATGGCGGATTCATGTCAATGTATGGCAAAAACCACTACAATCTTGTAAAGTAATTAGCCTCCAATTAAAATAAATTTTTTTAAAAATTGGGGGGGGGTGTTTTTTTTTTTTTTTTTTTCCCACAAAACATTGTCTCCCTATTCCAGCTAAGTCTTTGCTACTGTTGCTACAAGCAAACAATAGCGTGGAGCTAAAGCTATTAAAAGATTATGTTCATATGTCTGTGTATGTTCTTCCTAAATGGCTGCTTTTTCCTTCTGTTCTTAAAATGCCTCCTCTGAATGAATCTCTTTGGGAATAAAGAAGGTATGACACTAACGTGCACATTTTTGTATGTGTAGAAATTAGCAAAGCATATTTTGGAGCATGAACTCATACATGACTACTGTCCTTACAAACCACTATTGTAGACACTTCTTGGTGGAACTGCTTCTTAATTATTGAATCATTTCTTTGTCCTTTTGTTTCCTTTGAAAATATTTATTGTCTTTAAAATATAATGAGTACCCAGGGTTTACTAAGAGAGATTGTATGAAACTATGGCAATATAGATGTAAAATATGTACAGTAATCTACAGGGAACAGATGAGATAGTAGATTAGTTTACCTGTTTGAGGGAAGACCTTGCTGACAAGGTAGCTTAAGTATGGCTTGAAATGTGAGGGGTACTTGGCCAAATGGGAAACAGCTAAAGAAAATCCACATAAATGAAAAAAAAGTCTAATATTTTCATGGAAATAATAAGTAGCTTCACAGAGATAATGTCTGGAGTATGTGAACAAGAATGATTAAGAAAATGCATTATCTCTAGGAGAATTTTTTGTGAATACAATATAAAGTGAGTTTTGAAAAGCAATAATTAGGGAAGCAATCTATCACCTTTTTAGGGTACAAACTCACAAAAAGACTTTCTGTCTCTGTGTACATGTGTATGTGTGAACATATATGTGTATGTGTGTACCTACCTATCTTATCTATTTATCCATTTATCCAACAATCTGTCATTCTACTTGTGATGGAATTCACTTCCACAATATTTGAATTGAAAAGAGAAAGTTTCTCCTGGGGAAAAAGTGACTGATTTACTTGATTGATGTGACAAAGAGGACTGGTACTGCTAATTCTGTTGTATAGGTGAGGTGAAGTCGCTCAGTCATGTCCGACTCTTTGCGACCCCATGGACTATAACCTACTAGGCTTCTCCATCCATGGGATTCTCCAGGCAAGAATACTGGAGTGGATTGCCATAATGGTGGACAGTTAATTTTTTTTCCATAAATTGTATAAGTTGGATCAAGAAGTCTTATACTGAAGACATGTCTTTAAACTGCTCATACAATATGCTTAAAATACATTCTTAAAATTACTAGCTCATAAAAATATTACCTCCTCTTAAAAATACAGAGTACAGAGTTTTTCAAATTCCGTTAAGGTTTTGCTACCAAGTATATAAAGATTGCTGAGTTAGAAGGTTATTGCATGGGGAAAGTTTCCAAAGTATGGACTCAAGTTTTGCAGTCTCCATGAAACAAACTGTTATTAATTAGACATCATGTTTAATCTGAGGATGTATATTTGCTGTGGTTTCTCTGATTAGAGATATAACTTTGAGTTGAGCTATCTAGACTGTTCTCTCTCAGAATCAAAATGCTAATTCGTTGTCCCATCAACAGAGGGCACTTTCTTTATTGTGTTTAGATTTGACCTGAACTCTAGTAAACAGCCATTAGTGTGAATGAGTTCACTCAGTGCTCTAGTGTTAGCACTGGAATCACTTACTCTGAAAGTTACTCAGTCCTTTATACCTGAACATGAACTTGATTTCTTCTTTTCCATTATCTTTTACTGAGATTCATGAAGAATCTGACAGACTAGGCCAGTTGTGTTAGAGATATTAATAAAGGGAGATTGTCATCCACTAGTAGCAAATTTCAGCTGACCTTGTATTTATGAAATAAATCCTACTTTTAAAATCTTATAGACCCCTAAAGATAGAAATTTTAATTATTTGTTTTGGTCCAAAATTAAAATTGGTAGTGTTTTAATATCTCTTTGAAAAGATACAGTGTCTAATTACAAAGTAATGAATATGAATACAATGGGTTAAAAATATTGTAAATCTTTGTATAGGCCCTAAATTATCCAGTATAATTTGTCATCTACCAAGTAGTATGGGGGCTTCCCTTATGGCTCAGCTGGTCAAGAATCCACCTGCAATGCAGGAGACATGGCTTTGATCCCTGGCTTGGGAAGATCCCCTGGAGAAGGGAACAGCTACCCGCTCCAGTATTCTGGCCTGGAGAATTCCATGGACTGTGTAGTCCATGGGGTCGCAGAGAGTCAGGAGGAGAACGGGACGACAGAGGATGAGATGGTTGGATGGCATCACTGACTCAACAGACATGAGTTTGAACAGGCTTCGGGAGTTGGTGATGGGCAGGGAAGCCTAGCGTGCGGCAGTCTATGGGGTTGCAAAGAGTTGGACATGATTGAACTGAAGTAGTATGGATAAAGACATATCCACATTAACCACATTCAATATTTAATAAACTATACATTCATATAAAAACAAATTTATATTGAGTTTGAAATGTTAAGAAAAATTTAAGTTTCTATTTCTTATTTCCAGATTCCTAAAACTGAGACAGTTTTGTGTGTTTTTCTGGAATGAAGTATTCTTTGAAATGTTTATGGCACACACAACTACTTGAAAGATGACAGAGGAGGGATTTATCTACATATAGGTCTCAAACAGGGAGTTTCTCCAAAAGAAAAAAAAAGTCACACAGTACCCTCAAAAGAAAGTGAAGAATTTCAGCACACAGCATTCTATGGCATTTTCCCTGCCCAAAGGTTATATGAGTTTTATGAATACAACTTGAATTTTGTTTTAATTGTTATAGTGTTGCTTTTAAGTCTACAAAGAGCAACTCAGATCCCCCAAACACACATATGCCAACACCCGCACATACTTACATCTATATAGGTACTATCATTTAGAGCATTAAGGTAAATTATGTAAACTGTGTGTCATTAGGGTTGAGAAAGCTCTGCAGTGCCATCACCAATAAGCTTGAAATGTACTTGATCCTGGGATGGTGTGAAAATGATGACTTAGCAGATTCAAAAACAGATGGCCCCTATTCACCCCATGTGGCTAAACACACAAATGCCAACCTCAGAGACGCCTTACCTTTTTGCCCTGTCTGTCCCTTCTCGGCTGGTTCTGTTATATTAGGGGTTATTGCCTTCTTGGCCCTCCCTGCAATCAGCTTTTGAAGTCCATGGCCGAGAAGGCAGCATGAGACCCCATTATGAGAGGGTGTTTGCTTAAAGATATAGTCTGAGCAGTATCCCTTGGACCCCTTGATAATCTAGCAGGCAACCACAAACTCCAGCCAATATCTTCTAATCCCCCGAGGATTCAGAACTGCCCACCATAAAAACATAATGGGCTGTTTATCCGAGCAGCCAGAAGATAACATCTTAAAGTTACAATCTGGGTTACAGACCGGTGACATAAAGCAGTAAGAAATTCAGATACCTCCCTTTCCCTGGGAAAAACAAAATGCCGACAACCCTGTGTATAGATACCACCGGGCGCGCCTTTCTCACATTAATGAGAGTCACAGTTTTCCCACCATTTTTCTGTTAAATAAATTAAATGTACTTGGGAAGAAATGGATGGACCCTGCCCCATCCTCCATTTGCATGCTTTAAACTATTTTTGAAGTTAGGGACTATGTTAGGAAATATTCCCACTGGCACAATCAAGTGAATTTTTGTGGCACATTTTGACTTCTTTTCAAAGATTGCTTAAATTCTGTGACATTAATCATGATTGTCTAATAAAATGCTACAGAGATTCTCAACAAGATGTTCTGTTCCCAGGGTTCCCATACTGCAACAGATCACAGACGATCATTGCTATATATGTGTTGTGTATCTGTGTGTGCGCCTGTGTGCATGTGAATAATATATTTTCTTCTCTGATTTGTTCATTTTGTACTGGGGCAGAATTAAAATACCTCAAAGTTTAAAAATTCTTCTGTAAAGGCCTGTTATTTGTCAGCATTGCTGACAATAGGAAAAAGCAAAGCTAGACTTGATACCTAAACTATGTCTATTGAACACATAATATAGTGGAGATTTTACAACTGTTTGTTTCTACTAAGCCTGTTTGTTATTATCAGTCAACTGGGAGTCTCCTATGCCTGTATGGGATTTTTCCTTTCCCCTCAAATAAATGAATCTCTGTGATTACCGATAGGGACCAAATTAACCACTTAGTTGCCAGACTTCTTCTCACTGGATACTATGGGGTATCTTAGCATATATAAAGATGACCATTGCTTAACTGTGTTTCAACCAACTTTGTTCATTTTAACCATTTCCTGATTATTCAATAGGACTGCTTTTATAACCAAGCCTATTTAATTATAAAAATAGACTCCATGGGCCAGTCTAACATGGATAATCTAATCTTAATCTTAGCCCACACATATGTATATGTATGTGTGTGTGTGTGTGTATATATATATATATATATAGTATTGAACAAGTAACTTTCCTGTTCATTTCTCCCTGGGGTAAATCACATGATATTACATCAGACTCAACTTAATTACAAGCTTTCCCTGTTCTTACCTGCTCTATTTTCTTCTACATTTTCAATAAGAACATAAAACTGCTCTGAAAAGTATAGAAAAAAAAAAAAAAAGTAGCTTGTCACAACTACGTTGTGCTGTCCAATAAAGCTACCCTCATAAGAGACTGTTGCTTGAGGCTGAAGCCTCTGGAAGTGATCTCAAAGAGAACCCACTTCATCCCAAACCATATTCCTTAAGGATGACTGAGGACTGAAAGATCTGCTCTCCTTGGGCATGCACACTCTGCTGCTTTCTCTTGCAACTTGAAAACATTTTATTAACTCTAATAATTTGTTTGATCAAATCCTTGTGAAGGTTCTTCTCACCCCTGGGGCTATTTAGTAAAATATGGATTAGGGCAGAGCCTCTAAGGTGTCCTTAGGAGAGTCATCATGGGGAGAGAGCCACCAAGGGGTCGGCGGGGAGTGCGGGGGAGGGGGTGCAGGGCAGGGGGAGGAAAAGCTTCAGAAAACAGCTTGTAGCCAAAAAGGAGGAGAAAAATGAGGCTTTGGCAGGAAACACTACTCGTGTTTGAACCAAAACTATGAAAGAAAAGTATGTCAGTAAAAAAGATTTCCCCAGAGTTTCATTTGGAATAGAATTTTCAATATAATGAAGATAAAGCACTTTTTGAGAACCCCCTCTAATAATATTTCATTCCTAATAGAATTGCCTGAACAACTGAAACAATTGACAAGGGCAGGGGAAAATATTTATTGAAGAAATTGCACCACTGAAGTAAATTAAAATAGACTTTCCTCCAGTTAGACATCGTGTTGGATTCCAGAATATAATAATTTTTCTGAGTAATCAAATTAGCACATAACAAAAGGAGCACTTGATTGCAGTACCCAAGGAATAGGAAATGTTGGGAGAAAGAAATTTCACGCTGAAAGTGAACCCATTTCTCTCCCTTGAATGTATTGAGAATCCAGGAGTCTCCCTGATCTCATTCCTTGGTGTGATTTCTAACAAGAATCAACATCTACAGTGAGAGCAATTTCTTACCTATGGTACTGTGCCAAGGGCTAGGCGAAATAGGTTGAACAGAGCTACCTTCTGCTTGGAGGAAAGGTCAGTCTGAGATAATAAAGCATGATACAGAGTTCTTCAGGGGGAAATAAACAAATATATTCAGCAATTTGCTCTCATGAGCTATTTGCAAGCAATTAGATGTTCAAGCCAGAGAATAAGTTGATTGATCACAACAGGAGAAAAGGAACACTTTGAGAATTGATGGCCTTTCAGCCTAGTAGTTATTTACCACAAGGGCTGTGGAACTGGGCAAAGCTGGATTTGGGTCCTGACTCAGCCTTGTTCGAGCTCCAGGCTAGTTGTTAAACCCTCTAAGCTTCAGCTTCCTCATTTATTAGACAGAAATAATCCTGTACTCATGGTTCATGTAAAATACTTGCATGGGGCCTAAGCAATGGTAAGTTTGACCAGAATTAATTGGTAATAATCCTCTCAAGCTTTAATTCATTTTCACCTTTCTTAACTTTAGTATATGATCTTTCTCTTGCCACTCTTAGAAATAGACCTCCAGTAGAATATCCTCTCCTATGCCTTCTGAAGACAGCCATAGGGTTTGTTTTTAACTTTCTTAATTTCCTTTTTTACCCCTATCTCACCGAGTTCCAGTATTTGTCCCTGAAAAGGATGAGTTTTCATATCCTTGCAGGAAACATGAACAGCTTTTTTGTCCTTCTTGCCAGCTGTTTACTCTCATGTCTTCAGTCATGTTTCTACCAAATACTCCCGTAAGTCTTAGCTACATCTTAAACTAAAATAAAGCTTTTTTTCATTCCTCAGGTCTCTTCTCCCTTTCATTGTCAGTCACTGTTAGTCAAGAATGTACCAATTGGCTCACTCGGGTTTGCAGTCTTTGTAGTCCAACACGCTCTTCCCGCTCTCTTTTTTATCAATCTGGAGTCACTTTAATGTTTCAAGTGGAATTAGAGCCAGATACCTCATACTCTGCTCACCTCCACATGACCTTTATGCAACTGGCAAAGGATCTAGACTCAGAGTAATGCTGGCTACAATTGGGAACAGAGATTCTGCTGAATGTTTGAGACTGAAATACTCATAATTACAATAGGCACGATTCCTGTCTTTTTTTAAAAACACCAACAGTTGGAATGTGTACAAGCTTTAGAATACCTTGAATAATTGTAAATCAACTATAATTCAGTAGAAAAGAAAAAATAGAATCCTACCAATTAAAACAAAACTAAAGTACCTTCAATAAAAATATTGTTTTCTCTCTTTTTTAAAAAAAGATAAATGTGATTTTCTACTTCAGTAAGAATTAAAAATGAAACAGGTTTATCTTCGACTTCCTATGTGCATACCATGGAAGTGGAAGATTCTTAGGAAAGACATGCTGTTCTTAACACTCCCAATACATCGTAAATGGAGAATGAGCTCATACAACTGACAAGAGATTGTTCAGTATAGCCGTGGTGGTCAGGGCACCATGCTGCCACTGTGATGATAAGGTGTAATTAACATGAAGTTTGGTCTTAGCCCTTACATTATGCTAGGGCTGCTGTAACAAAATACCACAAGCTTCAACAACAAACACTTACTTTTTTCTAGTTCTGGGCTCTAGTAGAAGTCCAAGATCGAGGTTCAGCAGGTATGATTCCTTCTGACAGGTTTCTCTTTGCCTTATGGGTGTTTCCCTCCCTTAACAGGACACCAGTCATACTAGATTGAGGCCCCACCTAATGGCATCATTTCAACTTAATCACATTCTGAAGATACTGTCTTCAAACATGGTTAAGTTTTGAGGTTCTGGGATTTGGGGGATTTCAACATATGAATTTTATGGGGGACGTGATTCAGCACATAAGATCCTCATGGAGATGAATATTTATTTGGAAGAATAAGACCTGTATGGCAGGAATGGATTTGCTGTAAACCCTTGGATTTATAAAATATTGTGCTGGTTTATTGTTTTGAATCAAATTGGATCTGGCCTTGAGTTTCTCACTTGCTGTATCCTCGGCAGAGATTCATGGGGATCCCTCTAAACAAACCCCAAAGTAATGCTGAGACCCGAGGGAGATGGTGAGGGGTGGGGTTCTGTAGTTAAAACTTGTCAGAAAGGGCTGTAGCCTTCAGACCATCACGGTTGCTATTGTCCACTGGCCAGTGATACATCTGTCATATTGTAGATCATATGATCTATCTGTAGGCATGTATTTTTTTCTAAAACTTTTTATTTTATATTGGAGTATAGCTGATTAACAATGTTATGATGGTTTCAGGTGAACAGCAAAGGGACTCCGCCATTCATATACATGTATCCATTCTCCCAAACTCCCCTCCCATCCCGGGTGCCACATCACATTGAGTCGAGTTCCCTCTGCTATACAGTAGGTCCTTGTTGCTTATCCATGATCAGTGTTGTAGTGTGTACGTGTCCATTACAGAATCCCTAACTATCCCTTCCCCTCACGTGAAGGCATATATTGTCACTCGCACTTTAGGCGAGGACACAGAAATGTGTTTTGTTCTCCTCTGGCCCCTAATTTCAGGAGCTCTTGGGGCGCTGCTGCTGTCAATATATGCATGCTGCCCGTCAGCACTCCTGCTCCTTTCCAAAAACCTGTCAAGGGAAGGTAACCTTCCCTGTCATTTCCAGAACCTAGCCTTTGCTTTTGGGAATTTTAAATGTGTGTATTTTTCTTGGTTTGTCCCCTGCTTCAACTCTCCAACCTGCTCTGTGCCCACAGAGGTCAACCTTTAAAGACTGCAGCATCAGGCTCCTTTGATTCTGGCCTGTTATGGCCCATGAGGGTACCAGCAGGAGCTCAGAGGGCAGAGGGGGACCAGAGAGTTTATTTCCAGTGGCTTCTCCTGCTTCCCCCCCGGCCTTGGGCAAAGGCAGCATCCTTCTACCTCGGATCACAGCTTCTCTCTGGTGGCCTTTTCCCCACAGCTCCAGACCATCTCACTCTTTCTCCTTGCCAGCCAGGCCTAAATATTGCAGTGCTTGCCCACTCTTGAAACCATCATTCTCACCTCTGTAAAACATCTCTTTGTTAGTCTCTCTTCTCATACCCTTTGAGGTGCCATCTGCCTCCTGCTAGAACCCAAGCAATGTTGCTGAGGATGCGTGGTGAGAATGAAAAAGATCAATTCACTGTCCTCATGGAACTTACTTCCCGAGAGTAATGACGGTGTGGGAATGAGACAGTTAGCAAACAGAAAATTAAACAAACATGGACAGTGTTAGAAGCAGTAAGAGTTAAATGAAAATTAAAATAAGATGACATGGCAGTGACATGAGGCTACTTTAGATTTAGGATGCTTCCTTTAATCTCTATGAACACCTTGGGCCAGTTTCTCTCCTTTCATCCTCTCAGTGATATCTACATCAAATTATCTTAATAAGGCTAGACTTAAAAATCTGGTAGAGATTGTCTTCTGGCACCTAGCAGCTTCTCATTTCCTCTGAACCACAAAAATCATAAAAGAGGCTTTGGCCTCTGAAAACCAAAGAACCTAGCACTCAGAACCCAGAGTCCTGGGGTTTTGCTGTGAACAGAAGTGGATATGTATGTGTGGGTGTATGGTGCAGGGGTGGGACGTATGGGAAGTGTTAGAAAATGTTTTCACTGTCTCAAAGGAAGAAAAGGCATTAATAAACATCTTAATAAATTGCTTTTCCCATAAACATATGCAAGAAATTTTAAACTAACAGTAGACAGGAGAACTAAAGCTTACTCTTGTTTTATCATATATATCTAGGTTTATCCCAGTGCTAAAATCCTATGAATATTTGGTTCTTGTATGATAAGTGAGTGACAAAATAAATGCTCTGGGCTTTCAGAAGATCTCTTCAAGTTGAGATGGTCAGAGATAGCGCCGGTTTTATGAAGAAATGACGTTCAAGAGACTCTGGGTCCTGTCGTAGACTCCCCTTACTGTGATGTATAAAGTTCTCCTTTTGTTCAGCAGAACAGCCCCAAATACTCAGACTTTCCTTTCTCTCTAACGCACCCAGTGTAGTCTTTGCCCTTTCTTGTCACGTTGGCCAAATTGTCTGATCCTTGAGCTTCAGCAGAAATGTCCTTGCCTCCTTGAAGAGCCTCCTGATTTCTCAGCTGGAAGCACTCACTCGTGATAACTACTCGTGACCCTGCTGGCATCTCCTCTTGCTCATCCCCGTCTCTGTGCTGCTGTGATCTATGACCCTGCCTTATGTCTCTTATTGGTCCACAAGCACTTGGGAATTTAATACAGCATCTTAGAGTAAGTAAAATGTGCACCAAGGCTGCCTTGTCCCTCACAAGATAGATAAGATGTATTCAAACCTCCTTTCTATAGACTTTGGAAAGCCCATTTCTCTCCTCAAGATTATGAAGTGTCTAGGGTTGTACTGGTGAGAATAGTGGATATTTATAGTTTCATCAATGTCTTAAAGGGTTTAAGCTCTGAAAAGCTCGCATTTGCATCAGTGAATACCAGAACTCTTGTGCTAGAGATGGGAGATTTTAGGTATAAACCTGTGGAATGAGAGAATGTGGGATGAAAGGAGGGTTTCTGTTTAGTCTTTACATTAGGAGCATCGTCATCCGAAAGAAGAAATCAACTCCAAGTGCATCTAAGGGATTAGATACTAGAGGCAGATGCTATGAAAACAGGCTCCAATAAAAAACCAAATGATCCCATGAATGAGGAATCATCCTGTATGATATAGTTCTTTTCAAAAGCTAGAAAAGTTGGAGAAGGAAGGTATTCTCACACAAATCGCTAGAACACTCTGGTTTGTGAAATGTTTCCCATTTGTAAAACAGACGATGCACAGATTAACTGTCTGTTAAAAAAAATTGTCACTAGGTGAGGCAGAATAGGAAGTTTGAAGCAGTTAACTTTTAAGTGAAGAAGCTTTGTCGAAAAAGATTTTTAAAGAGGGACATAGCATAAAATGCTAAGATGCGTAGCAAGACTACATCACCCATATCATTCCCAGATATTCTACTGATATAAGAATTCACCACAGATTGTGTGGTGTCATACTATTTGACAGCCAAATTCGATTTTACCACATTATACCACAACCTCAAAAAGCAAAGTGGAATCCAGCAGTGATGTCATTGGTGTCCATCCTCTGAGAAGAGCCATAGACCTCTGGAGCTATAACTAGATTATTCTTGGAGAAGGGTCGATCCATGATCCTCTGTCATGCGACCCAGGGGTGTGAAACCAGATGATCCTGGGAAGAAAACAAAATGCCCCAAAGGGCCGCATGCATGGTATATGAGGCCTTCTTGACTGTTGGTAGACTAGTGATATCCTGATAGTAGCAATAAGAATGTAAGGTCATTTTCAGCAACACCCAGATGCAAAAGAACTTTGAAAATAAAGGTTAAAGGTGACTTCAGTAGAACTGGTTCTGATCAAACCTATTTGTACCTATTGTGTATGTCACAGTCATAGTGTGTCTTACTTTGGCGTCCCTGGTGGCTCAGACAGTAAAGAATCCACCTGCAATGTGGAAGACCTGGATTCAGTCCCTGGGTTGGGAAGATCCCCTGGAGGAGAGTTTGGCAACCCGCGCTAGTGTTCTTGCCTGGAGCATCTCCATGGGCAGAGCGGCCTGGTGGGCTGCAGTCCATGGGGGCAAAGAGCTGGACATGACTGAGCGACTAAACACAGCACAGCATTTCTGTTGGCTTCCCCGATGGCATTAGTGGTAAAGAACCCGCCTGCCAATCCAGGAGACACAAGTGACTCAAGGTTCGAAACCTGGGTCAGGAAGATCCTCTGGAGGAGGAAACGGCAACCCATTCCGGTATTCTTGTCTGGAGAATCCCATGGACAGAGGAGCCTGGCAGGCTGCAGTCCATGGGGTCACACAGAGTCAGACATGACTGAAGCGAGTTAGCATGCATGCATGCATACATAGTATACATGTCTGATATATTTTAGATATTTTTACAATATGTTTCCATGATAGTTGATTTTATTTTAAAGAAAAAGACATAATTTCTTATAATGCATCTTAACATATGGAAGAAAAATATCCTTATGGAACTGCATTGGTACTATACAGATGCATATATGTTTTTAAAATGATTGATATTCTAGAAGAAGCATACTATAGATGTTAAGAGCCACACCAACACCAANTTTAAAGAAAAAGACATAATTTCTTATAATGCATCTTAACATATGGAAGAAAAATATCCTTATGGAACTGCATTGGTACTATACAGATGTATATATGTTTTTAAAATGATTGATATTCTAGAAGAAGCATGCTATAGATGTTAAGAGCCACACCAACACCAATTACACTATTTAGTCATTGCTTGATAATTTTTTGTTGAATATATAGATATAAACTTGGGAATATATTTGGATCTAGCATGATAGCTGAGCAATCTTTGAGAAGGTATTTCTCTGTTTTCATTATTATCTATGAAAATTATCATAAAGACCCATATTCTTAGATTGTTTTGAGAATTAAATGAGATCATGTTTTCAAGTTTTTTAAAAGCTACAAAAGTAGGGCTTCCCTGGTGGCCCAGTGGTAAAAATCCACCTGCCAATGCAGAAGATGGGTTTGATCCCTGACTTGGGAAGATCCCTCATGACTCAAAACAGCTAAGCCTCTGTGCTGTGCTATGCTTAGTCGCTTAGTCACTCAGTCGTGTCGCTTCTTTGCAACCTACCTGGACTGATAGCCAGCCAAGCTTCTCTGTGCATGGGATTTTCCAGGCAAGAATACTGGAGTGGCTTTCATTTCCTCCTCCAGGAGATCTTCCTGGCCCAGGGATCGAACCCCTGGGGTCTCCTACATTGGCAGGCAGAGTCCTTACCACTGCACCACCTGGGAAGCCTACACCAGAGCTTAGGTTGTATGTTTAGAATGATCTCATCCCTGTACTACAAATAATACTAGCCTTAAATATTAGAAAACTACCTTGAGGAGTTTTCAGTGAAAAGTTTATGTTTGATTATAGCACATACAAATGAAATTTTCTCTCAAATTTTTTCTATTTCTCTTTTGGACATGGAGGGGAATCTTGCATTCTTGAGATCTAGACCAAAGGCTATGTGAGTATATATAAATAATGCAGGCTTTTCAACACATGGCTAATTTCCATGGTCAAACTTTCTCCAGTTCTTATCCAAATCTCTTCCACATCCCTTCTGGAGAGAGAGATCTTAATTTTCTGTCTAAAATCTGTTTGTATTCAAGACAGTCATTCATATCAGAATAATAGAATTTAAACTACTTGACATAGAAATGCTTTTCATTTGTAGGAGACTGCTGTCAAAATAGAATGGGAGGAAGTTTGGCAAACCATCTGATGATTATTTAATACTTAAGGGATTAGGCTACTTGACATACTTGGTACCTCCCTTCCAGACACTTATAGTCCAAGATTCTAAGGTAATGACATAACAATAGACACTTTACTCCCCTCTCCTAAGGAAAAAAAAAAAAAAAATATATATATATATATACACACACACACATGTACAGTTTTCTTTCTGTTTCATTTGGACCACATGTGTCTATCCTGTGCCAGAAAATAAGAGGACTCTTATACCAACCTTCCTAATTACTATTGACATCACAGAGTATGTAAGTTTTCATTAAAACCTTGAGAGGTGGTTCAATAGATGTGAAAATGCAGTTTTTTTCTAGGCAGAAGAGAAGTTAAAACCCTGGAAGGAAATCAATACATTGAATAACAGTGAAGGGATTAAAGAATAGCCTGCAGTTAAGGAGGTGTGAGGGGTTTCAGGCTGTAGGTAAGTAGAAATAGTAGAAATAATTACACATATTCTCCTTCTTCCCTTCAATGTTCCCCCAAAAGGAAGACTGACAACAATAAATTCCAGCTTCCAATTCTTACTTGAATTTACCCAAGATAATCCATCAAGCGATCACTGTAAATTGCAAGTTAGATATTTTAAATAATACAGGTACAGAGGCCCATTATCGGCCCAGATAAATGTTTGAAACACAGCTCTCCAAAGCAGACAGACAAGCAGCTCTGTGATATAATATTTCTCCCTGGTCAGTTTCAGCCACCAGTGTGAAGTCAGGAACCCAAGTTGAGAAGAGATAGGCAATAGCAAACCATTATATAGTATTTCCATCAGATGAATAAAATAGATATGGATAACTCCAATAGCAACTGCACTAAAATAATTAGGAAATGGTGACGGTTGAGTGTGCAATACCTTTGTTTTTAATACAAGTTTTATAAGTTTGTGTAATACTTAATAATGGCTGTGCTTGCAAAGTCTCTGAAAATTTAGCTGTCAGTCCTCACAAGTGAATACCAGCTGACTAGTGATGGGGATAGTTCTTTCAGCTTCACATTTCATTTTGCTATGTGGAGTTGGAACTTGACATAAAAGATGGAAGGTCAGGACTTTGGATGAAATCATGGTTTTGGAAATTTTGGCCATTAATAATATAACAGAGAAGAAACCGTGCAGTAAAAAGTTTCACTGTGAAAATCAAGAAAGGTAGATAGAGTATAGCAGTATTTGGAAAGAATATAAACATTAGAACACATAAAATCAGTAAGAGATTTGTAGAAAAAATATAGGAGGAGGAAAATGATTTGGGGCACTGCTGCTGCTGCTAAGTCACTTCAGTCGTGTCCGACTCTGTGTGACCCCATAGACGGCAGCCCACCAGGCTCCCCCATCCCTGGGACTCTCCAGGCAAGAACACTGGAGTGGGTTGCCATTTCCTTCTCCAATGCATGAAAGAGAAAAGTGAAAGTGAAGGCGCTCAGTCTGTCCGACTGTTAGCGACCCCATGGACGGCAGCCCACCAGGCTCCCCCATCCCTGGGATTCTCCAGGCAAGAATACTGGAGTGGGTTGCCATTTCCTTCTCCAATGCATGAAAGAGAAAAGTGCCAATTCATATTTGCATGTAGGTTTTAAAGGGGTTTTTGGATTACAAAATTCTTAGGCACCTTGTTCAGGTAAATATGCATGACCTCTGAATGACCACATGAAATCAGTTTATGTGGTGTGTGTTTGTGTGTCTGTGTATGTGTGTGAGAGAGTGTGTATGTTTTCAAATGTGGCATCTACCAGACCAAATCTGAAATGCAGTTTTTATTAAGAATCCTTGAAATCTTTAGTAACAATCTTTTGTAATTAGACCATGAAAACAAAGTAGACATTTTCTTTAGACTGCCTGAAAATTTAAGGTACATTTTTGTCTTTATGCCAAGAGAATTGGGCACTCTAAGAGCTAAACCATATTGCTATGACTTTTATCAAAAATATTCCATTTAATGTATTAGTAATACTCAGGATTTTCCAGTTTCTTTCTTGTCTTTAGAAAACCACAATAAACTATATTTTAGTTGATTGAAATAAAAGTAGAATGCTTCATCTTAGAGGGGGAAAAGAATAGCTGACGATTGAGTTTAAAGGGAAAAAAAATTATTAAAAAAAAAAGTACGTGCCACAATGAAGCTTTGAAAATAAAGCCCTAAAAAAAAATAATAAAATGACTATTTGTAAATCAGGAGTCCAGAAGTTCTGTTTCATGATTATGTTGCAGTTTAATTTCTTTATATCTTTCTGCCATTGTTAGAAAAAAAAAAAAAAAGCAGCCAGAACTTCAAAGAGACTCTGCATGTGTTCCGAATCAGGGCTTCAGAGCTGATGTCTGACAGCCCAGAAATTAAAAGGAAATAAATGTGCTGTTTAAACTCCCATTTTTTCCAAGAACAACAACAACAAAATCACTTTTTCTGTATTAAGAGTTTTTTGGTTTTTTTTTTTTTTTTCTTTGCTAACTTTAAAGTTCTGTCCCCTTGAATATTTCCTCATTTGTCAATTATGGGCCTTGGTCTATGGAGTGCAGTGTTCTCATGGACTTCAGAGGGAATTTTCAGACAACCAGAGGGGATATCAAGACGTTGGGATTAGCGTTTTGTGACTTTTTCTATACACTAAAACAGATTCCCTCCTGAAAATGAAAAAAAAAAAGGAAGACAAAGAACCGTAGTTGTTAGGCCATGCCCAAACACCTGTGTTTGACTGTTGCTGCATTTTCTTGGGATGACGGAAACAGACATCTCCAAAGAACAAAGAAAGGCTCGGGATGGTTTGTGTTTGAAAGCGCGCTAGCGTGGATATGAAACGCCAGTCAGCAGCCAGAAACTTGGCAGCCATTTCTCGGAGTGCCGAAGAGAGTAATTAGAGTTTGACCTGGAAATCTCTGTTACGTGGGGTTAAAGATGGATCTTTCACTCAGGAAGAATCATGGATATAAAGGAACTAGGTTTTATGAGTGAGAAAGTGAGGATCCTGTATCTCAGAGTGGTAACATGATTTGCTCAAGGTGACCACAGAAAAGTGATATCAAACTTTGGTGAATTCTATCATATGGCTAATGAAATGGCTATTAGATTTTAGAGAGAAGGAGGCACGTGACCATTTTGGGTTTAGGTGGTGTTTTCTATCTGCCTATCAGAGCCGTTATTCTCAATCCTTCCCCTGCCTTCCTCTTCTAATAAGTATTAGCAAACAGCCAGGAGCAAAGGGCTTCCCTACCACATCTTTGCAAAAGAAAAGTAAACCACCCTGGGAATATGCTAGATTTAATGGGCTTGGGTTCTTTCTCTCCTCTCCCACATGCCATCTCATAGTCGGCACATCTGGCCTGCAGAGTATCTCAGAATGTTTATTTCCGGACCGTGAGAGGCTTTCCTGAGCATTGCTTTGGTAGAATCCACATTTTGTTCATGTTAAGTTGCATCTTCAGAGTATACAGTGCCAGAGGAAGGAGATGATCCACTTCAGTTTTTGCATTACCGTTCAAGTGCTGTGAGCACATATGCTGGAGAGAAAAAGTCAGTAAAGGTGAGCTGAAATTCTTTCAGTGTTCGCAAATACAAAACCTTCTGTCGTTCCTTGGGAAAAAGCAGAGACAGTGCCAAAGCACTCATCTCCCTGGTTCAGCTGTCAGTTTGCAGTCAGATCCAAGCACAGGCACTGCTCAATCTAAATGTCCCTTTGGACATATGTGTAAGGAACACTGGCTTTTTATTTATTCAGTAAATACTACTGTTTGGACTTGTATGACATGTCAAAGCTTGGGGTGTTGAACAACTCTTTCCGAATTTCACAATTAAATTGAAAATAAAAAAGACATGCAAGAAAAGACAGTATCTGATAAAGTGAATTCTGCAGGGAAAATACGTAGAGATCAGGGAAATTTCTCTAAGAGTAATGACAGGGGGCAGCAGAGCTGGCTCTTGAATGATGAATTAGACATAAATGAGAGGAGAAGGAAAAGCAGATGGAAAGAAAGACGTGAGTAAACACATCACATTTGCTCTCCAGCAAACCATTTGTTGCACTTTACTGCATTCTCACACTGTGCTTAAGCAGAAGAAATGTGCATTCTTCCATGTTTTTACCATAATCTCAAGTGTTACTACTCCCAGTTCACGGAAGAAGAAACGGAGACCCAGGAAAATTAACGAACATGCCTTAGATGACACTGGTGACAGAGAGAGAAATGGAATTCCAACTCCCAAATCTATACCCTTAGCCAGTGCAGCCTCCAGAAAGAAAGCTTCTTGAGGAACGTCAACTTGACAATAGGGCGTACTGGAGCCTGGATTACCAAGCCAAAGAGTCTGAACATTTCACTGGCAGACGTTAAGGGGATTTTAGAAGGAAGAGCTGTAGAAGATGGGTCATGGTTAATACTTAAGACATGTTCAGTTAGAGTCACATGTAGATGCACGAAAAAATACCCTGCAGGGCACTTCACAGATGAAAATTAGATCTAGCAAAGGGGGTTAAAGAGAGATGGAGATTTCAGTCCTTGACCTAGTGACTATGGATGTAACTGATGTGCAAGTGAAAGGACTCACTGCTGGACAGTGTTTGCAGAGGAGGGGTGGAGTACTGAGGGTGGAAAGTGGAGAACACCTACACTTTTCAGGTAGAAGGAGGTGGAGGAGGCAGCAGGAAAGGAAGGAGAAAATGTGAGAGTAAGATGGTGCAAGGCCAGGTGAGAAGAGTGTTTCACTTTCAGACAACCTCACTTTAAGAAATACTGACTGAATCCAGCCCCCTTATTTGAGCCATAGAGAAATTAAAATCTGGAGATGGGGAAAAAAAGAAAAACACCTAGAGCTCTATCCGGCAGGTCATCATAGAACTTGAATTAGAATTTAGTTATAGTATCCTTTTTAATTATTAATTAATGTCACCCAAAGTCAGAATCAGTGGTGCCACTGGCTCTGTCACTGATGTTTCACAAGATGGACTAGATCATCTTTTCTAGAAACAAACATTCCTTACTAAGAATCAACAGATGCCTGGGAGGATTTAAGGAGCTGGCAGAGAACATCTGGATATCTCTCAAGAGAAGTCATTTCTCCTTAATGAATTTGAGGTTGAAAGTTTTTATGATGAGTTACACAACTCTTTTGAGACGTAATAGTTATGATAAAAGGCACATCCCTTTAACAGTCATTTTAAATTTCTTTTGTCATCTATTATTAATTAAGTGATTTTTGTTCACGCAGGTCCTTTTTTCCCTGAAGCTGTAACACTTTTGACTGGGATAAGAAAGAATGCCAGTGGTCACACCTTAATAAAATTCCCACATTTTCCAGTAGTGGGTCTGTCTGTTAATATCCAGATACTGCAATTTTAACTATTTTTGATAAATCTGTACTGACATTTTCAGGGAAGAACAGGAGACTAGATAGTTGCATATCCCAAGGGTATTCCAGCCTGACTCCCAGCCTAGTGTATCTGTTATTATCTTTGGTTTGAAAATCCATTGCCTAATCTCATTACAGACTCTTGTTGAAAGATGTCCATGACCTCCCAGTTCTAATGATTCTGGAATTACCAGCAGATTATTCTCCTTCATTTATTCTGATACATACCTGGCTAGCCCCCAAAGTCCTGAAAACTCCTTTTTATCTTTGATCTACCCATTCTGATGCTGGCCTGTGCTTAGTTCACTTGCTTGACATTCAATTCTACAGTCTTGTCATCTTTCAGATCCTTAAGTCCCTTGTAGTGGAAGCCACCACCCTCCCTGAAATGCTTTGTTTTGCCACGTTGAAGGGTTGAGAGTATCTTATGTAAGGTGGATATTGAGCCTCATTCAGAAAGAAATTGTGCCTTAAGATGCCAGACTTTTAGCATGATCTCGAGAAGCCTCTTTTTTCATGTTCCACATCCCCAACTTAGGAAAGCAGGAAAAAGAAAGCAGGATAAAAATCACAATGCAACGTCCTCAGGGGTATTTCATTTTTCCCTCCAAAATGACAGTTATACTCAAGTGTCTGATGAAGATGAGGGAGTTCCTATTTTCATCCATCTATAATTCTTTCCATTTTTTTTTAAATGGCAGATGGGAAGAACCTATGACAGACCAAAACTACTTTGATAAAAAAATATTTAAAATGAAACTCTTTTTGGTTTCATATTGGCAAGTTGGATCATGCCATTTGTAAAGACTGTGTAGGATTCTGGCCACAATTTCGCTGCAAGTTTTCTACCACAATATTGGAGAAGGGGCTACTTTTTAAAGAGCTACCCTACTGGGCTTATCAGATTCTCATGGGTCCTGCTAAATACTATACTTTCCTTTGTAAATGTTCTTTAAGTATTTCAATTAAATGGTGATTTATTTTAAAAATCAGCAATAACAAATGTGTAATAGAAGCCAAGTATTACAGAAGGTTTAATCTTTAACAAATACATGCAGAGCCATTTCATATTTATTTAACATACAATTGCTGTCTAATTTAATCTAAATTAAATGGTTGCTTGAAACCTATAATTTAGAGGCTTCCTGAACCTCCTTTTATGGCAAGAAAAATAAGAAATCATCAGTTTCTCCCAGAGGGTAGATGCTTATCTTTTAAAATCAGGTATTTTTGTCTTGAAATTAAAAACCTAGGTCATTTGGGAAATGGGATTCCAAGGAATGTTTTTGGCAATGAAAAGTATGTCCTCTTCCTCCTTAGAAGAGAATTTTTTATACCTTTCAACAAACATTTAAAATTTTGCTGATACTCACCTGGCATTTTGACGAATTATCTATTGATATTTTCTGTTTCTACAGACATCTTTTTGTGAGGAATGTGTACATTAAGACTCAGTAGTGGGTTTTTTTGTTGTTGTTTGATTGTTTTTAAAGAAAAGACCAGAAAACTTTGAGTTCTATGCATCAAACACTACATATATTTTAAAAAGCAGCTAGTCATAAAGTTACCACAAGGATGAGGAGACAAACTTTTTGGCGGTGGTCACTACAAGTGTTGCTGTGACCATCACTATCTGAGCTGGATTTGGGGAGCGTAGTCATGAATTAATGCTATACCAACATTGAAAAGCAAGTTTATTAATAGTTCCAAAGGTTAATTTGAAAAGAAATTAGGGGTTTGGGTGGTGGTGGTAATCTTATTTCTTTTCAGAGTGATAGTATCAGAAAGTCGAAGTAGATATTTCTTTTCCTGAAAATTGGTTTTTATGAACGTAAGTTAAAGCTTGAGTAAGAAGAGTGGGTAACGGTCATTAACATTTGATGAGTATTATTCAGGAACAGTTGGTGCTGTGACTGCATTAATAGTTAAACTAGTACTTCAGTGTTATTTGGATTCAAATGCAGCTGACAGGTTTGAAGTCCAGTGATATAAGGATAGGGACTGTCTCTGTTATGCTCAAAACTATTCCTCATTGGCCAGCACAGTTTCTGTTACATAGTAGATTCTCAACAAACCTCTTCAGTGAATGGATCAGCCACAATTATTTTGAATCCTCTTGAAGACATGGTATTCTTCTTTCGTTCTGTAAATTAATGACATTTCTTATAAGTTCCATAGAATTGTGTAAGAAACAGTCTGTGACAAGGACTTGAGTTTTCTCTTTGGCCTGTTGTATTTCTCTGGACCTAAACTTTTTTCCTGGATGCTCCCTTTAACCAATCTTTGAGAAAGATTTTTTTTTACTGGTATTGGCTACAGTATTTAAAAAAAATTAAGAAAGGGAAATATTTATTCTATAGTAGGTATATTATAGAATCATAAAATTTTTCAGGGCTTTGCTTTTCTTTACTTTTCTTCAAAAATAGCTCTTGAATATCACCATGGGCCCTGAATCCAAAATCTTAGGTATTGTAATTTAAGAATGTGGACTCCAGAGTCAGAAGGTTTAAATCCTCCCTCTGTTCTTTTACCTTGGACAATTCACTTAACCTTTCTCTGTTTATTTCCCATCTCTCATTTAAGAGTAATGGCAGTACCTCTTGTGTGTGTGTGTGTGTGTTGACTGTGTTGAGCATTAAAGAAGTTGTAAAGAGCCTACCGTGCAATAAGTTCCATATATAGTGTAGGTGTTAACACACATTGATCCAGGTCTATAAAGTCAGCTTGAGGTCTCTGTACTATTTAGATATCAGCATTCAATTAACATACTGAGAATGCCAAGTACTGTACTAGGCACTGAATATACGAAGCCAGGCAAAACACAGACACTGTTGGCCAGCAGGTTACAACCTCGAAGGATGAACTCACAAATTAAGGATTAGAGAGAGAAATTGGTGTGAAGAGGACGCATAAGAACAATTCTGCATTGCCCAGGGGGCTCAGGATGTTGATCACACTAAATTTAAAAGATGAGTAGGGGTTAGCTGGATGTGGACAAGACATTACATCAGTGGATACTCAGAAATGTAGACTCTGGTTGCCGTGTTCATCAAATTGTATAAATAGTTATATTTAACTTAAGGGAAGAGAAAACGTGGGGTGTGACAGAAGATGAGACTAGAAAGAGAGACTGTGTCTTGAAGGCTTTGAATTTAACCCTAAAAAATGTGAGAGGCCACTGACAGGTGGGTGGGTGGGTGGCTGCTGTATTGATAAGCTCACTGCTCTCTGCGAGTGAGCATAGTTTTCTTCTGGCAGGTCTGCCCATCTCCAGGTTCAGGATCTTCTCCCAACTTGTACACTCTTGCAGCCCTGTAACACTTCCCATAATTCCTTCAGCACTTGATACATTATTTAGAGAAGCCTTGCAGTGTCTTGTCAGACATGGCCAGTGATCATACAGAGCCCTTGACTCTTTAGAAGACTTCACAGTTCTAGAAATCTCTCTGCCTGGAAAAGGTCACCTAATTTACATAAACTCGTGTTCATCCAGGACTAGGATTCTTCTGTTTTTTTAAACAAAGTGACCCATAGATTTTATCTTTGGTTCAAGGTAACAGAGAAGCTAGCAGCACTGCCTCTATTTGAAGTATCTCATCACGACTAAGAATTCATCATAATCTTATTCTAACAGACAGTTTGTTCATGCATTGCCAAGGTATGCATCTTAGCATTCTGACCCTTGACACTTTGTGGGGAAGTGGGTGGAGGATAGTGAGGACAGATGAATCCTTTGGACACATGGTGACATGCACTGGTTACTTCATCTTATTCATAGAGAAAACTAAACACGCTTTATGTGTGTAGATTTTTTGAAAAATTATTTTAAACAACAGGGTCAGTGGTTAAGGTTTCAGAGTCTAAAGCCTGAGTTGAGTCCTGATATTACTATATATTACCCTATTCCCGGAATGACTTTGGGAAAGATACTCAACTTCCCTTTGTTTGCCCCTCTAGAAAGCTGGATACTCTCCATAGCTACCTCATAAGGTGGTGTGAGGATTCCATGAAACATCTATATGAACCCCAGGACCTGGCACAGAATAAATATTTTAGAATTGTTCATTGTTGTAGTTACCATTACTATTCCAACTTTCCTTACACTGTCACCTTTACCTCATGAACTGTTATTCTGCTCTTGATTTACCTTGGGCCTCTAGTATATTCAGGGATATGTGAATTTATTGACGCCTAACACCATCCATTTATTACCTCACAGTTCTGGTAGGTCACAAGTCTGCACCGACCCAACTGGGTTCCCTGCTTCCAGTCTCACAAAGCTGATACCAAAATATCAGCCAGACTGGCTCTTTATTCTAGACATTCTAAGGAACAATCTCTTGCAGTTGTAGAACTGAAGTCCTCATTTCCTTGCTGGCCAGAAGCTACTAGCATTTCTCCTCTCGTGGTCCCTTAACATTGTCAAACCATCAGTGATGTGTCAAATCCTTCTCATGCTTCAGATCTCACTTCCTCTTATAATACCAACCGGAGAAAACTCCGCTTTTAAAGGGCTTCTGTGATTAGATTATCGGGGCCACCAGGACCCACCAGCCCAGTTTCCCCTGACAATGCCTGAAATCCTTCTTTAGATTTATACAGAGTCAACTGAAACTTGTTTTTGCCATTCCACAATAGTACACATTACATGCACAGATGCTGTCTACACTCAAGAGAGAGAGTTCTTTTCAAGAGCAAGAGTTCTCGAAGGTTCTGTGAATTCTACCTACCATACAAAATGGAATTAAGTTAAGTTAATAGAATATATTCATTCCATATTCACTTACTCCTTTGATAGCATGTACTGAGCACCTACTCTGTACCAAGCTGTATGCTAGATTCCAAGGTATCAATCAATTTCTCGGCGATTTAGTTTTTGAAAAAATTTTAAAGATGATAGTCTCAAAATATGAATTCTTTTTCCCCACACTTACTCTTCCATTCCCCATTTTGCTGTCTGAAACTGCAATATATATGATCCTATTGAGCATAACTGAGTGACTCTAGAACTCAGTTTACTAATAGAAAAACCAAATGAATGAAAAGACTGATGCCATTTGGAATAATTGCCAGTTTACCTAAGAGAGCTTTTGAATCATGAAGAGGCTGATGGGCTGGTGAGGAAGTAATAGTTATTGATACTGTCTGAGTGTCAAGTGCTGGGTACATGCATTTTACATACATTATTTCACTGAAACCGACAAGACTGTTCCTGTATAAGACGTGGGAAGCTGAGGCAAAGATATACAAAAGCATAACACTGCAGATGTTTGACTGTCTCCTCTATTATCTTCTGAGCTCCCTCTAAACAGGTAGATGTCTTCCATCTATTAAGCTTTAGAAAAATGTGTTTGTTTTATAACAGCTGTCTTTCTCCATGTCAAATTGTATGTATCTGTGTATACTCCTCTTGTATGTAATTGTGTTCTTTGGAAGCAAGAATGATCTCTTATTCCACCATGTAGTTCCCTAGCTGTTGTTAATTGTGTGTGCTTAGTAAATTCTGGTTGAATTTGAATAATGCAGAGTACTGTAATGGGATCATCATTGCTTAGCATGAGTCTTTCCTGCTCTTGTTCCATCCCACTTGGCCAATTATGCCTGAGCATCGATGAGAGAATAGATCCCATGTGTTTAATGCCTTATTGAAAACAGCAGTACAAGCTAGAGATTGGCAAATCAAATTGCAGTTGGGGTTTGGCAAAAACAATTTTGTTGAGGGGTGGGAAGGAATGGTCCTATGGTACCCAAAAGCATTTTCTAGGGTTTTTTTTTTTTCTCCTCAATGGTTTTATATTTGTGTTTGTTAAGGGAAATTTAATTCACATGCTTCTGGTTTATTTACACTTAGCACACCAAAGCAATGATTTGTAAAAGCCATTTGGTGTCTAGGAATTCTCTTTAAAGTTCTTTTTGAACTGGAAATCATTTCTGAAAAAAAAAATGAGTAGTCCTAATATCTACTGAGTGGGCTGAATGGTGGAAAATGCAGAGAGTTCTCATCCCAACTCTGTAGTTAACTGTTTGCCTTGATAATTGATCTTTATGGGTCTTAGTTTCCTCAACCTTAAAGAAGGGGTTGGAGTATTTAAGCTTAAAATTTGTTTCTAGACCTTAAATTCTATGATTAAATTCTTTAATTGAAAAATATAAAAACTGAATACCTACTATGTGCTAGGTTCTGTTCATACATATATGCTGCTACTGCTAAGTTGCTTCAGTCGTGTCCAACTCTGTGCGACCCCATAGACAGCAGCCCACCAGGCTCCCCCGTCCCTGGGATTCTCCAGGCAAGAACACTGGAGTGGGTTGCCATTTCCTTCTCAAATGCATGAAAGTGAAAAGTGAAAGTGAAGTCGTGTCCCACCCTCAGCGACCCCATGGACTGCAGCCTTCCAGGCTCCTCTGTCCATGGGATTTTCCAGGCAAGAGTACTGGAGTGGGGTGCCATTGCCTTCTCTGTCATACATATATATATATATATATATGCATATATTGAGGTGGCTTTTTATGATTAGATATTTATTTCACATCTGTGAGGCAGAATAGTCATTATTTGTATTTATAGCTGAGAAAACTGAGGTTCATGTATTTTAACATTTATATATAAAACTGTGGCACATAGTAGGCATTTAGTAAATAACTTGTTGCTTTTTAGATAGCTAAATCATAGATAGATGGATGGATGGCCAAAATGCCAGTCAACTTCTCTTGCCATTTTATTCTCAGGAATTCCTGAAGATAATTTTTTTTAATTTCATTTTTCTGAAATACTGCTTTGGAGTATTTTGCTGTCTCAGACATTGTTTAATACAAACCAACTATTCATTTGTTTACAAAAGGTGCTGAGAATATAAAGTTACCTTCTGGAGCGTCACTGACAAGAACAGTAAAAGGATTTTTACTTTACTTAAAAGTGCCTTCTTTAAAACATATGCAGTATTTATAGGGCTGCTTGGAATAAGCCAACTGAAAGATTTAATGATAATAATCTCCATATTTCTTCTAAAAGTGATTTCCAGTTTCAGTGACCTTGAAAAGAGTCCTAGGACATCAAATAAAGATCTTAAAGTGAAATGAATCTTCAAAATATGTTCATAAATTTACATTTTAAACATGACCAGAAAACATCTACCTTCCCCATTATTAGGGTGATTCTTTAATGAAAATTTTTCATTTGCATGAAATAAACCTTTTTTTGGCTATAGATGAAAGGATTTTATGGTAGCAACACTGGTTTTGTGAGTTAAATGATCCCAACATCATCAGGAACGAATCACAAGTGCCTACCATATGAATTAGAACATCGTGAGTCTTAAAAAGGTATTTCTGTGAAAAGCATTCTTCCCATCTGCAGCAATCAGCTTCTGCTTTGAAGTCCTGCTCGAGAGCCTCAGAGTACATGAGACAGCCACATGCTACCCAAACTTCTCTCTCAATTTGAGTTTGACTGCATCTTCCTAAAGAGAAGCATGGTTAACTTAATGACTAAGGGGTTTAGAGAGGAAAATGGCTCCAGTTTTTGTAATTATACTTCGCCGTATGTGCATTCTTCAGTTGATCTTTCCTGAATGTAACTAGGGAAAATTTGCCAGTGGATATGCAAAATTAAATTGCAAATCAAAACAGAACAGAAGTGTTTGACTCCAGGGATCCCTACTATACCAGATTTGCAGTGGAGTCTTCACAGCTATTTCAGGATCAAATGAAACTAACCTGTTTAAAAATGAGTAAAATTGTTATTGAGGGTTTTTAACACGTCAGAAAGAGTTACAAAAATTACATAAATCAGTAACACATTAGATGTCAAAAAAGAACCCTCCTGCAATGCAGGAGATGCAGGTTTGATCCCTGGGTCAGGAATATCCCTTGGAGGAGGAAATGGCACCCCACGCCAGTATTCTTGCCTGGGAAATCCCACGGACAGAGGAGCCTGGTGGATTCAGTCCGCAGGGCTGCCAAGAGTCAGACAAGATTTAGTGACTGAACCCGCACATACATTTCTGAAGAGACTATCGCTGCTGCTGATTCCCATTCTACTATCTCTGCGAAATGGCACTATGGGGATGGGGATTGTCTCTATCGCTGTTGTTGTTGTTTTTAACTCAAAGCTTTCCTGGCAGACAAGCAGTCACTGGAAATAATAGAGAAGTACTTGTAGTGAATGGGAGGCTGACATCAGCAAAATTAGATATACAAGTAGGAGTGATTTCTAAGTAATCATTTTGTATCACTATTATTTTTTATTAATGAAGTGAATCATGAGCCAGTACCTTTCTTGGGCATTGGTTGCTGATTCTAGAGTCTGACTTTTATAGAATGGCAAAATGACCGTGGTAACTACACTGTAAGTTAGAGAGAAGTCCCTCTTCAAGCCTTGGCAGAAGTCCTCCGTGTCAGCCTCCTTAAAGAGTTCTGATACACTCCATGTTTTCAACTTCATAATAAAAGCAGACTTCTAGGAGTACCTCATTTCTCTGAGCTTCTGTAAGAATGTTTCACTTATCCATTGCTGAACACACACAAATGAAGTTTATAAAGTTAAGGAACTTCATTTCCATCTTGCCTTCTTGTGCCTTACAGTATATGTTCTATCTCATACTCTGGAATAAAAAAGGAAAGTTAACAGTCAAAGGAGCAAGCCTCTTTTCATCCAATAATAATAGATAATAACACGNGAACACACACAAATGAAGTTTATAAAGTTAAGGAACTTCATTTCCATCTTGCCTTCTTGTGCCTTACAGTATATGTTCTATCTCATACTCTGGAATAAAAAAGGAAAGTTAACAGTCAAAGGAGCAAGCCTCTTTTCATCCAATAATAATAGATAATAACACGAGAATCAGATAAGTGACTGCTTCACCATATCAGTTCAGTTCAGTTCAGTCGCTCAGTCGTGTCTGACTCTCTGCGACCCCATGAATTGCAGCACGCCAGGCCTCCCTGTCCATCACCAACTCCCGGAGTTCACTCAGACTCACGTCCATCGAGTCCATGATCCCATCCAGCCACCTCATCCTCTGTCGTCCCCTTCTCCTCCTGCCCCCAATCCCTCCCAGCATCAGAGTCTTTTCCATGAGTCAACTCTTTGCATGAGGTGGCCAAAGTACTGGAGTTTCAGCTTCAGCATCATTCCCTCCAAAGAAATCCCAGGGCTGATCTCCAGAATGGACTGGTATAGGAGGATATTATTTACAACCTTATATATAAAGCTGAAAACTAGTAAGTTAATGTCTAAAAACAGAGAAGTAGTATGTTAAAAGGATATTGTAGAGTATACAAAACATGTTTTCTACTATATTTATATTTATAAATATAAATTTTAAAAGTACAGTGTGATCCTGTTTTATTTTTTAAAGGCACAAAAAACAATAAGCATGAAATTTCACAAAAGTGGGATTGGCCATCTCTGGTTTAGAGGACTGGGTTTATTATTATGTAAATTATAATCATTTTATTTATATTTAATTTTTGAATAATATGTAGCAACATATATTTGTTATATATTCCATAATTTTATTTGACCATTTTCTATTAATTTTCCACATTTTTAACAATGAACATGTGTTCATTTTTGCTTTGAAAATAGTTATTTTCAAATGGAAATTAAAGTAAGGGTTGTGTTTTTGCACTACCAATATCCTGGGAACTATTTGGGAAACATGGAGAAGCATTTGACAGGTGCCATTTGAAAGGGTGAATCCTTTTATGTTCTATGGGTTAATTATTAATCTAAAGTTTAATCTTGGAGCTTTCCTAGAGCAACTTCTCATTTCAAGCAGTTTCCCAAACTTAGAAAAAAAATGCTGACACAATTTTGACTTCTTAAGCAGAAATACACCCCCACAGACTTTCAGGAAATCAAAGTGAAACTGATCATTTGAATCACTACCATATTTGCAACTCATTTAATATTATTTTCAGAAGCAACAAAAGTAAGCTTGCTTCCAGTGAGTACGTGGAGCTGAGCAGAAGATTTCTAACTGAAGATGTCCTTCCAGCTCTCTTCCTCAGGAGCATCTCAGTCTTGTTAGTTACCAGTTCCACGATTTGTTTAGTCATCAAAAACAAGAGAATTTTTTTTTTTTTTACAATGTACCTTCCGATGCTTATCTGCGTATATTAATTTACTTTAATGCTTTGTAGAGCAGACAGGCTGTAAATAGTATAGCGTAGTGGCAGTAGTACCGTAGTAGCAGTATTACGTTAGCACACCATTCTCGATTTCCTCAAAAGAGCTTAAGTTAACAACATTCACTTTAAAAAATATTTCTTATGATATTTTGTCATAGTCAGTGTACATGGTTGGGACAACTTCTGAGGCTGATTTTCAGTAATAAATAAACAGTTGCTCAGTCGTGTCCTACTCTTTGCAACCCCATGGACTGCAGCACGCTGGACTTCCTTGTCCATCTCTATGTCCTGGGACTGGCTCAAACTCATGTCCAAAGAGTCAGTGATACCATCCAACCATCTCATTCCCCGTCATCCCTTTCTCCTCCTGCCTTTCCCAGCATGACGGTCTTTTCTAATGAGTCTGATCTTCACATCAGGTGGCCAAAATATTGGAGCCTCAGCATCAGTTCTTCCAATGAATATTCAGGATTGATTTCCTTTAGGATTGAGTGGTTTGATCTCCTTGCAGTCCAAGGGACTCTCAAGGGTCTTCTCCAACACCACATTTCAAAAACATCAATTCTTGGGTGCTCAGCCTTCTTATGGTCCAGCTCTGACATCCATACGTGATTACTGGACGAAACCATTTTTTTTTTTTTTACAATGTACCTTCCGATGCTTATCTGCGTATATTAATTTACTTTAATGCTTTGTAGAGCAGACAGGCTGTAAATAGTATAGCGTAGTGGCAGTAGTACCGTAGTAGCAGTATTACGTTAGCACACCATTCTCGATTTCCTCAAAAGAGCTTAAGTTAACAACATTCACTTTAAAAAATATTTCTTATGATATTTTGTCATAGTCAGTGTACATGGTTGGGACAACTTCTGAGGCTGATTTTCAGTAATAAATAAACAGTTGCTCAGTCGTGTCCTACTCTTTGCAACCCCATGGACTGCAGCACGCTGGACTTCCTTGTCCATCTCTATGTCCTGGGACTGGCTCAAACTCATGTCCAAAGAGTCAGTGATACCATCCAACCATCTCATTCCCCGTCATCCCTTTCTCCTCCTGCCTTTCCCAGCATGACGGTCTTTTCTAATGAGTCTGATCTTCACATCAGGTGGCCAAAATATTGGAGCCTCAGCATCAGTTCTTCCAATGAATATTCAGGATTGATTTCCTTTAGGATTGAGTGGTTTGATCTCCTTGCAGTCCAAGGGACTCTCAAGGGTCTTCTCCAACACCACATTTCAAAAACATCAATTCTTGGGTGCTCAGCCTTCTTATGGTCCAGCTCTGACATCCATACGTGATTACTGGACGAAACCAAAGCTTTTACTACACAGGCCTTGGTTGGAAAAGTAATGTCTCTGCTTTTTAATATGCTGTCTCAGTTTATCATAGCTTTTCTTCCAAAGAGCAAACATCTTTCAGTTTCATGGCTGCAGTCACCATCTGCAGAGATTTTGGAGCCCAAGAAAATAAAGGTTATCACTGTTTTCATTGTTTCTCTATCTATTTGCCATGAAGTGATGGAACTGGATGCCATGATCTTAGTTTTTTGAATGTTGAGTTTTAAGTTGGCCACTGCTGAGTTTCCCAAATTTGCTGGCATATTGAGTGCAGCACTTTAACAGCATCATCTTTTAGGATTTTTTTGTTAACTACATAATAATTCTAGAACTGACCTGAACCCATCTGTCTTGCTACCTTAGCCTCCTCCCTAAGTGCCTAGTTCCATCCCTATATCATATCTGTGGCTGCTTCAGCTCAGCACACATTATACAGACTGACTTTCTTGCTTAATTGCTTCTTTCCCATGAGCCCTCACACTCAATACACTCAAACCTCCTTGAGGACAACCTTCCTGGCACTGTGCTTGGCTGTAATTTTTTAGCTGTGTGAATTCAGTTTGCTGTGACCAGTAGGATGAGTTTTTGTGCCCTAGAAGTAAAAGCTATCAAATGTAACTTGTAATTATGCCCATTAAAATTATGTTCTATAACTCTCTAATCACATAACCACACACACCATTGAATCTTCTTTTTCACATACCTGGAAGAGTGATACCTTGACACTGGTAGCCACACTTAGCTTTTCAGATCCCTCTACAATGGACACAGTAGAACTCAGATTAACAGAAGTAAAACATTGTTCTTAAATTCCTTGCTTTGATGAGAAGAGAGAGCGTAGGACTCAGAAATTTTATTTCTATACTCCACTTGAATGTTTTGTGCAAGGATAACTCAAAGTTCAGCTGCCTCAATCTGTGGCTCCAGAGATCACATGGGTAACATGTGAATGGAAATAAACCCTGTAGGTAAAAGAAAGAGGAATTTGGATAGAGATCAAAGATTAGTTTCATTCCATTCTTTCCTTCCACTTTTTACTATCCCGTCTAAATTTGGTATTTTATGGGACTTTTTTTTATTCTCAAAGGAAAAGAGTGAACTTAAATCAGATTTGAGATTTTTCTCCCTCTCCCTCCCCCCTTCCTTTTTAAAATCCATGTGATTTGATCTGCTCAGCAGTGACTTTAGATAATTGAATTCTCAATTGTTAGGAACCTTCAGTATGAAAGATTTGACATACCTGCTTGATTTATTATTATATCTTTTAAAGTTATCACTGTGGCCATGGCTTATATTACAGGAAAAGCTGTTCAGAATATTTAACAATATGGTTAGCAGAAATATTTGTCTGTGAGTTTTATGAATATTTCTTCCAGAGTGGAATTATTTACTATGTGCCTTGCTTGACTTAGACCAAGAATATTTCTAAGCATTAAGGATCGGAACTTTGGCATTACACGTTTTCTGTAAGCTTACTGCTCTTTTCATAGCAGTTGGACAAAAAGGTGGAGTTTAATGTGGTCAGCCTCATTCTTAAATGGCCTGTGGAAAAGATTTTTCTTGGTATCACTGTGAGACCCATAGATGTGGAAAATAATGCTTGAATGCAGTAATGCTTGGAAACAATTTTCGTCTACTTTTAAATCTTCTTAGAATTGTTTTGCCAAGTATTTAGAAACATGCAATCATTATAAAGTGAATATTTTGACTTCTATCATAATAGATTTGTCTTATTCATACTTAACCTCAAATGCTATACCAGAGCTGAAATTCTGGACAGCTCTAGTTTATTGAGTGAATATTTTGATGCATTTCCAAGGATTAAGAATATATTATTTCATTATTCCAAAATGGAAGCAACTTAATTTGGTTTTGGGGTCTTATTGCTTGACAGTTTTATAGACTTTGATTTGGTTCTGCCAACTGTATTCTGAAAACTTACTCTCTCTTCACACAAAAAACCATAATATTTAAGAGAGGAACAAGGTCAGGCTTGAAAACAGCCTAGGCAGGCTTAAAGACCACACATTTCATATTCAAGGTAATTGATTTATGTTTTCATGAATATAGAAATATTGATATTATATATAAGTATTAAATGAGGGAGAGTGAAATATAGTCTTTTGTACTTTAGAGTGGTTAATAAAAGGAACTAAAAGTTTTAATTAATGTAAACATTGAAAAAATGAGCAGCAAAACTGTAGAAACAAGAAAGATAAGGGGTTGTTGCAGGGCAGAGAGAAGGTATGATAGGTGGAACACAGGAGATTTATAGGGCCTTGAAGCATTCTGTGTGGCGTTGTAATGGTGGATACATGACATTATGCATCTGTCAGAGCCCCTAGAGTTATACAAAGAGAGAAAAGCCTGGTCATAAACTTTTGTAAAAGTATTGGCTCATCAAGTGTAACCAAGGCACCACACTAATGCAGAATGTTGTTAATAGGGGAAACCACAGCAAGGTGGGGTGGTGTATTGGACCTCTCTGTGCTTCTGCTTAAATTTTCTGTAAACACAAAACTGCCCCCCAAACTAAGTGTAGAGCATAATAAATTGACTTATATAAATCATGAAATGATTATCACAGTAAGTTTAGTGAACACCCTTCATCAACAGGTACAGAATTAAAGAACTAAAAAAAGTATTTTCCTTCTGATGAGAACTCTCAGGATTTACTCTCTTAGCAACTTTCATATGTGACACACAGCACTGTTAATCAGATTTATGTACATTATTTCCATGGTACTTATTTATCTTGTAAGTTTGCACCTTTTGACTGCTTTCATGTAATTCCCCTTCCCCCCAAATCCCACCTCCGATAACCACAAATGATATCTTTCTCTATATTTATCTGTTGAGTGCATTGAGTTTTCATGTGTCTTTTAAAGGCAAACAGCTATCTTTAGAATTATGTTTGAGTTCCTTTCTCTCTTCTGTGTGTGTATCTATTATAGATTTTTGCTTTGTGGTTACCATGAGGTTTATAATATAGTGATTTAAATATAAATATGGGGGCTTTCCCAGGTGGCTCAGTGGTAAATACTCTGTCTACCAATGCAGGACATGCAGGAGACAGTGGGTTCAGTCCCTGCATCAGGAAGATCCCCTAGAGCAGGAAATGGCAACCCACTCCAGGATTCTTTCCTGGAAAAACCAATGAATAGAGGAGCCTGGTAGGCTGCAGTCCATAGGTTTGCAGAGGCAGACAGGACCAAGCAACTGAGCACACAGACATGCAGAAATATGACTAAGTTGCTGCTCTTATGAATTTTAACTTCATTTCTCACATTTACATTCTTTGACATAGCGTTTTACATCTTTTTGTTTTGTGTGTCCCTTAGCTACTTACTGTGGATAAGTAGTACTTATGTGGATTTTACTCCCTTGATCTTTAAACCTTCCTACTAGCTTTATAGGTGGCTAATTTACTACCTTTTGTATATATGTACCTTTACCAATGAAATATTTCCTTTTGTAATTTTCATATTTCTAGTTATGACCTTTTCTTATTCACATAGAGAGGTCCTTTTAACATTTCTTATAAAGCGTTTTTGGTTATGCTGAACTCTTTTAGGTTATGCTTGTCTGTAAAGCTTTTGATCTCCATCAAATCTGAATGAAAGATTTGCTGGGGAGAGTATTCTTGTTTGCAGGGTTTTTTCCCCTTTCATTACTGTAGGATCAGAAGGTAGGTCTGACATAGTTCAGTCTGGTTCCTCTGCCTTTTCTAAAGCCAGCTTGAATATCTGGAAGTTCTTGGTTCACATACTGTTGCTGTCTCTTATACACATCTAGATGTGTATAAGAGACAGGTCTGACATAGTTCAGCTCATTTCAGTAGCTCAGTCGTGTCCGACTCTTTGCGACCCCATGAATCGCAGCACGCCAGGCCTCCCTGTCCATCACCATCTCCCGGAGTTCACTCAGACTCATGTCCATCGAGTCCATGGTGCCATCCAGCCATCTCATCCTCGGTCGTCCCCTTCTCCTCCTGCCCCCAATCCCTCCCGGTCTGACATAGGCTCCTTTCAAATCATGACCCCTGCCCTGGGTCCTGAATTATGTAAGATTTTGTGTGTGCCTTAAGACTGGGGTCTAGTTCCCATGGCCCTTTGACCCTCCCCAAAGTAAGCCCCACTGGCCTTCAAAGCCAAATTTCTAGGATCTCGGCTTCCCAGTGTAGGACACCCAGACTGTGGAGCTTGTAATAGGCCTCGGACCGCCATCCCTTGGGGAGAAACTCTGTAATTGTGATTATCCTTTGTTTGTGGTCCCCTCCCCGGAGTACGGTTCTTGACTGTACCGCACCTTTACCCTTCCTACCCATGTCGCTGTGGTTCCTTCTTTACGTCTTTAGTTGCAAAAGATCTCTGATACCCTTCTAGTCTTTCTCCTCAATAGGCGCCCTGTAATAGTTGTAATTCCAGTGTGCCCAGGGGACAAGGTGAGTTCAGGGTCTTCCTACTCTGAAATCTTGGCTCCTTGTTTTCAACAAGTTGATTCAGGAACTTGTGAGCCACTGAGCATTTGAGGATCTGTGAGAGGAGCCCAGATGTTACCCTGTAGCAAAATATCTATTAATCATTTTAAAAATATAATTGAATTAAAGACTAAATATATGTTCCCTGGAAGTTCTTAAAGCAAATTAAACAATGTTGAACACATGGTTTTAAATAATTTTATTTTTTCTTTTTTTTCAATTGTTCCTAAAATTGGGCACATTGATGAATTGTTATAATTTTTTAGACACTGAACAAGAGATTTACATTTGGCAATATGAGAGACTATATATTCTGAAATACTCCTACATGTAAATATGAAAACTCTTTTAAATGTATGGAGGACTTCCAAAAAGAGGAAGAAAAGCAAACAAATACTATAGCTATTGGCCACTCTGGGCCATCCTAAAGTATATAGTTGGCAAAAGTTTGAACATTAATAGACTCCTGCATTCTCAAAAAGGGAGTCAAAGCCTTCGGTCTCCAAAGGGAAGGGTTTTGATTGGAGAGCAGAATAAAGAAAGGAATGTCAAAGAGCCAACTCTAAAGAAAAGGATAAATAGGAGAAAAGGAGACACTGCTGAACAAAACAAGAAATTGATCTTAGCTGTAACTGTCAATACAGAGAATTTCAAAGGGAATGAAAAGGGAGAAAAATGTCTTTTCTATGACAATTTGTAATCAAGTTTTGGGATCCATATTTACATTATCTGTACATTTTGAAAAACAACCCTTTGGTCAGGATTTAAAATTTATCCTGCTTGGTAATGTTTCAGCCATCCAGCAGAAGTAAACAAAATCTCACTCATCTTGGGTTTCAGAGGTAAATATTATATACAAATCTGTTCTCCAAGCTTTCTCATATATAAAGTTCTGATGAATATGAACTCAAAAAAAAAAAAAAAGCGCAAAGGAAAATTAAGACATCATGAGGCTGAATCAGCAGAAACAAAAATAGTAAAATGAAACCATAAAGACTTCAAATAGCAGATATAGAATATAAAATAATTATGTCTAAACAAATAAAAACTTGAAAGATTAAATTGACTAAGAAGTTATGAAATATAGCCAAAAGAACACCTAGGATTGAACAACAGAATCACTGAAATGAAAATATTGATGAAAGTATAAATAGCAGACTAGATACATTCTGGAGTGAAAAAGCCTGGAAGGTAAATCTGCAACAAAAATACATATAATGTCGGACAGAAAGAGACAGGAAATAAATGAAAAAACTTCAGCGATGTTGAGGCTGTACTAATAATGACTACATCTCATTGGGGTTCCAAAATATGATGATAAAGTAATAAACAACTTTATTGAATAAACTTGAACACAAAAGATACAAAATTTGGGGAAAATGTAACTTGGGAAGATATTGAAAGCAAGAATAGTCCCCTAATCCCTAAGAAAATTCTCAATAGATAAATGTCTTCCTCAAACAAAACAGAAGAGTCAAATGGTTTACAGAAGATTTCTACCCAACATTCTAGGGTCAAATAATAGAAAAAGAAGGTCCAGCCGTAATAAAATTCAACATAGTCAGTAAAAGAATAGAAATTTATTGATTAACCTCTTTCATCAACATAGGGAAAAAATCCTAAACAAAGCATTAGTCAAATAAATTCAGTGTGTATAAAAATGATAATATATCATAACCAAACTTACTTTATTCCATAAATTCAATGATGGCTAAATATTTGAAATATTAATGTAACTCACAACACTATGAAATTGTAGGAGAAAACCCATCTCATTTGGTGTAGTAAAATAATTAAATTCAACATCTGTTTATAATAAAAACTCAATTCAGAGTAGAAATAGAAAGGTTTCTCCTTATTCTGAATGAAACCACAGTAAGATGCCATTCTTTGCCACCCACATGAATGGCCCATCACACCAAATGTTGGCAAGGATGAAACTAAACTGGGACTCTGATACACACGGCTTCTCACAGTGGGGATTGATCACAGTCCTTTGGAAATGATCTGGTTTTATTTAGCAGGTTGTAAGTCACAGCAGTTTTACTCCACTCTTGCATGTGTGCACCAGAAGGCTGGTATAAGAATGTTCTTATTGGGTTTTTTTTTTTGGTCGCCTGTGGGATCCTTGTTCCTCTAATCAGGGATCCAACGGAGGCCCATGGTGGAGAAATCACAGAGTCCTAACCACTGGACCACCAGGAAAGTCCCACAGGGGCATTTTTCTTTTTTTAATAACAGAAAAACATAAATATTTGTCAACAGGAGAGTGGGTAGATAAACTAGTTTATATTCATTAAATGGCCTACTAGAGAGCATAAAACTGTTGTTACATGTATCAACAGAAATGAACTAACACAAAGTGTGAAAAGAGCATGTTGCCGAAGTATAAAACCATTTTTATAAAATTCCAGAATAAGCAGGTTAAACAATGAAAAGGAAAGGAGTCATAAACACCAGCTCAGGGTCCTGATGACACACAGTGAGGGGGAGTTATGTTTCTAGAGAGTTACATGCAGGGGCTTCAAAAATATTTTCCTTAAATTTGGAGGTGAGTGACCACTTGTTTGTTCTGTCATACATAGATATTAATTTTTGTATTCATCAGCTATTTCATAGTAAAAAGAATGCCTATGAAATCTAGTGTGATAGGTATGTAATTTGAGGTGATACATGGAAAACTTCTTCCTTTTATAATAAAGGCAAATGATGGAAATAAGAAACAAATATTAAGCAGATGGAATTGCATACTGTATTACTATCAGCTGAACACTTTCCATCCAGGTGTACACAGAATGTACTGTGAAAGGCAGTAATGTGCACAGTGAAGACTCCATATGTGACTGGTGCCAATGTTAATTGTGAGACTTCTTAGCTGCAGGATCTTGGATTTTGTGATCCAAGATCTTTTGTCAAATTATCAAAACTTGATAAAAATTTAATCAAATTGTTGTGAGTATTAAATGAGTTAGCACGAGGGGAGCACTGAGGAAGGACATACACACAGTAAATGCTCAATCAATGTTAGCTTCTAGTGGTCATTTGACTTGTAATTTATACTTTGAAATGTTCTGTTTGCATTATGGTAGGCTTTGGTCATTTGACGAAGCAGTTGATGACACTGGCTGATGGACATGTGGTGTTGGCTCTAGAAGGAGGACATGATCTCACAGCCATCTGCGATGCATCAGAAGCCTGTGTAAATGCCCTTCTAGGAAATGAGGTAAAAAACTAAAAGTACAAAAGAGTAGGGGTTAAAGGACCAGGAATGTATGCATGCATATGTTTTATCTTTCCTAACATTGTACATACTCAGAAAACACAATGTTGCTCTTACAATTTACAGGAAGAAGGCAAGCTGTAGATAAGAAAAGTTTACATGTCCTCCTGTTTTATGCTGTAACTTTTGCCCAGTTATAGAATCCATACAGTACATCCCTCAATCAGGTTATTGGTAGAGCTCAGTAAATATGTAAAAATAACACATGGGAGGAAATGGTCTGTATATTGACTCAGCTAATGAGCACTGAAATACTGAGAAAGAATTAACTCAAAGAAAAGTTCTCAATATTTTCTGTAGGATTATGTTAGTTCAGGGAGGGAAACTCTGTAGAAATATTTTTTCAGCTTTTTAAAGTATACTTGGAATATAAAATTATAATTCATATATCTAACATATATAGGTGTAATTATTTGACAATGTAATTATTTAACAGTGTGCAGACATCGTTAAATGATTTTCCTCCTTCAGTTAATTTAATACATTCATCACCCCACATAGTTACTTTTTTTGGATGAAAATACTTAAGTTCTACTCTCTTAGAAATTTTGATTCTACAATAGAGTATTAGCAGTTATATTCACTGTTGTATTAGATCTTCAAGCCTTATTCATCTTATTACTAAAAGTTTTAAAACTTTTACCAAATTTTCCCTATTCCACCCCAACCCCCAGCTTCTGGCAACCACCATTCTACCCTATGATTCTATGAGTTCAACTATTTTATTTGCTTAGTTTTGGTTCTGGGCTTGGTTCTAGGTAAGTTTTATTTTCTTTCTTGTCTAGCTTATTTCATTTAGCATAATACCTTCTGTGTTCATCCATAATGTCACAAAAGACAGGATTTCCTTTAAGATTGCATAATCCATTGTGTGTGTGTGTGTTGAGCCCTGGAGTCTTAGGGAAATTCTGAGTGTTAAGTATACACATATATCCCTCTTCTTCACAGAGAGACAGATCCCAAAGGCAGCATGGGTGTCCAGCCCACTGCAGAGTTGGCGATGCTCACAGACATGCAGGGAAGGAGGACTTGGAAGCCCCAACTGGCCCTCCTGGGCCCCTCCTGGGAGGGGGTGGGGCGATGACAGCTGAGGTGGGGAGTAGGCACACCTAGGGCACTCCCCTTCCACTGAAACTGCCTCCAACACGTGGGAGGTGGTGCGGCTGCTCCTGGGTTCTGGGAAAGTATCCTCTTCACTTGCTTTAGCTGCCTTAAGAGTTTGTGGCAGCACTGTTAGTCATGGACACACCTGGTCCACCAGTCCTCTGTCCAGCCACCTGCCAGGTAGGGATGGTCATGTGACCCAGCTGGGCCAAAGATACATAAGCAGAAGCTATTGGATGGAGCTTCTGGGGGATCTGCTCTCCTGGTTAAATAGAGGAGGTACCAGATTCATGTGTTATACATGCTCTCCCCCCAGCTCCTTCTGAGAACATGGATCTGTGGCAGCATCTTATAACCATGACAAACTAACCCAACAAGGTGATGGAAAGAGCTTGGTCACCACTGTCACCATGGATTTTCTGCCCTGGTTCTGGACCGATCCTCAGATTTCTTTGTATATGAGACAAATAAGTACGTTATATAGTTGGGTATATTTATGGTATCATAACAAGTAAAAACCCTGGGATTCAAAGCCTTTTGCAATCTGATGCCACAAAACCCTTCCCATCTCACCTGTTGCCACCTCCCTCCCTTCTCAAAATCCCTTTCTTCCAGTTCAAACTGATTGCACACTCTGCTCCAAAGTCTAGCCTTGTTCGTACCATCACCAAAACACATAAAACCAAATATTATTTGTTGATTTGCTGAGATTCTTACTTGACTCCTAGCCACCACTGCTGCCTCCCTACAGTGTATTCTCACTGTAGACAAGAGGTCCCTTTAAAACACTAGTCAGTTACATGCCTCTTCTTTGCAGAATCTGCCAGTGACTTCTCATTTTTTTCAAAGTAAAAGACAAAGTCCTTACAATGGCACAGAAGGGTCTTATGATCTCCCTGGCCCATCTTTTCTCCACTGTCATCACTTAACTCTAACCCCTTGTCCACACTGGCCCACTACTGGTCCTTCAACGTGTCAGGCACATCTCACCTACAATCTACATAGATGGCTCCCTCTGCCAGAAAGCTCTTCATCCTCTCCTTCTTCAAGTCTTTGCTCAAGAGACCTTCTCTTTAGACGTACCTGGACCACCCAATTCAAATTGCAACCCATCTCCATTCCCTATAACCAGCCTCTACTCTTCCTTACTCTATTTTTTTCTATAGCATTCATCACCATCTAATATAATATATAGTTTACCTATTGTGCTAATTGCTAATTGCTTATGGTTTATTTCCTCTTGCCAGGAGGAAAGCTCCCTGAGGGAAAGCATTTGTCTTTTTATTTTTTGATAGCTGACTTATTTCAAGTGCCCAGAAAAGTGCTTTGCATGTATTTTTGAGTATATGAATAAATTGATTTAGATCCCTTCTAGGAAATGAGGTAAAAAACTAAAAGTACAAAAGAGTAGGGGTTAAAGGACCAGGAATGTATGCATGCATATGTTTTATCTTTCCTAACATTGTACATACTCAGAAAACACAATGTTGCTCTTACAATTTACAGGAAGAAGGCAAGCTGTAGATAAGAAAAGTTTACATGTCCTCCTGTTTTATGCTGTAACTTTTGCCCAGTTATAGAATCCATACAGTACATCCCTCAATCAGGTTATTGGTAGAGCTCAGTAAATATGTAAAAATAACACATGGGAGGAAATGGTCTATATATTGACTCAGCTAATGAGCACTGAAATACTGAGAAAGAATTAACTCAAAGAAAAGTTCTCAATATTTTCTGTAGGATTATGTTAGTTCAGGGAGGGAAACTCCGTAGAAATATTTTTTCAGCTTTTTAAAGTATACTTGGAATATAAAATTATAATTCATATATCTAACATATATAGGTGTAATTATTTGACAATGTAATTATTTAACAGTGTGCAGACATCGTTAAATGATTTTCCTCCTTCAGTTAATTTAATACATTCATCACCCCACATAGTTACTTTTTTTGGATGAAAATACTTAAGTTCTACTCTCTTAGAAATTTTGATTCTACAATAGAGTATTAGCAGTTATATTCACTGTTGTATTAGATCTTCAAGCCTTATTCATCTTATTACTAAAAGTTTTAAAACTTTTACCAAATTTTCCCTATTCCACCCCAACCCCCAGCTTCTGGCAACCACCATTCTACCCTATGATTCTATGAGTTCAACTATTTTATTTGCTTGGTTTTGGTTCTGGGCTTGGTTCTAGGTAAGTTTTATTTTCTTTCTTGTCTAGCTTATTTCATTTAGCATAATACCTTCTGTGTTCATCCATAATGTCACAAAAGACAGGATTTCCTTTAAGATTGCATAATCCATTGTGTGTGTGTGTGTATGTGTATTTGTGTGTTTGTGTATTACATTTTCTTTATCCATTCATCTGTAAATGAGAGATGCTCACACTGTTTCCAAACCTTAACTATTGTGAATAGTGATGCAGTAAATTTGAGAGTTCAGATGTCTCTTTGAGATAATGAAATAGTGATTTCATTTCCTTTGAATATTTACCCAGAAGTGAGATTCCTGAGTCGTGTGATATGTCTGTTTTTCGTTTCTGGAGGGACCTCCTACTGTTTTCCTTAGTGACTGTACTAGTTTACTTTCCTACCAAGAATGCACAAGGGTCTCCTTTTCCCAGCATGCTCACCAGCATTTCTCTCTTCTCTTTTTGATAACACACATCCTAGCAGTATGTGAGGTGATATCTCACTATGGTTTGATGTTGCATTTTCCTGATGATTATTGATGTTGAACACCTTTTCATGGATATATTGGCCATCTGTTTGTCTTTAGAAAATACATATTCAGGTCCTTTACCCAATTTGAATTGTGGCATTTGGTTTTGTGTGTTTTGCTAGTGAGTTGTATGAATCCCTTGTACATTTTGGATACTAATTGCTTATTGGGTATGATTTGTAAATTTTTATTCCCATTCCATGAGTTGCCTTTTCATTTTATTGATGATTATCTTTATTGTGCAGAAGCTTTTTAGTTTCATGTAGTCCCACCTGTTTTTAATTTTTGTTTTCACTTTTGTTCTCAATCCAAATAACCATTGCCAATAGCAATGTCAAGGAGCTTACCCCCTGCATTTTATTCCAAGAGTTTTATGATTCCAAGTCTTGCATTTAAATATTTAATCAATTTTGAATTGATTTTTATGTTTAAGATAGGGATGCAGGTTCATTCTTCTACATATAGCTATCTGGTTTGACCAGTACCATTTATTGAAGAGATTATCTTCCATTGAATATGTCTGGGTCCTTTGCTGAAGATTAATTGTGTATGCATGAGTTTATTTCTGGGGTCTCTCTTCTGTCTGTTAACTTGTATGTCTGCTTTTAATGACAATACCATGACTTGTAATATAACTTGTGTTGATTGCTTATAATATAACTTGAAGTTAGGAAGTGTGATAACTCTGACATTATTCTTCTGTCTCAAGATTACATTGGCTATTTGGCATTCTTTTGTGGTTTCATTCCAATTTTAAGATTTTTTTTTCTATTGCTGTGAAAAATGCCCTTTGATAGGTATTACATTGAATCTATAGCTCACTTGGATGTTATAGACATTTAAATTATATTAATCTTTCTGATCCATGAACCTAGGATATCTTTCCATTTATTTGTGTCTTCAGTTTCTTTTATCAGTGTCTTAAAGATTTCTGTATATAGGTCTCTCACTTCTTTGGATACATTTATTCCTAAGTAAATTGTTTTGGGGGAGAAGCCAATGGCACCCCACTCCAGTACTCTTGCCTGTAAAATCCCATGGATGGAGGAGCCTGGTAGGCTGCAGTCCATGGGGTTGCTAAGAGTCAGACACGACTGAATGACTTCACTTTCACTTTTCACTTTCGTGCATTGGAGAAGGAAATGGCAACCCACTCCAGTGTTCTTGCCTGGAGAATCCCAGGGATGGGGGAGCCTGGTGGGCTGCCATCTATGGGGTTGCACAGAGTCAGACACGACTGAAGTGACTTAGCAGCAGCAGCAGATTGTTTTTGATGCTATTGTATATGGGATTTTGTTTTATTTTTTCAGATAGTTAATTGTTAGTATGTAGAATCATAACTGATTTTTCTATGTTGAATTTGTATCCTACAACTTTGTTGAATTCATTTAACAATTTTTTTGGTGGCATATATAGGGTTTTCTATATATATCATGTCATCTGCAAATAGTAGCAGTTCTTTTCTGACTTGGATGCCTCATCTTTTTCTTGTCTAATTGCTTTAGACAGTACTCATAATACTATGGTGAATAACATTTTGGCAGTATTGGGTATCCTAGTCTTGTTTCTGATCGAAGAGGAAAAGTTTTCAGCTTTCCAACATTGAGTGCAATGTTAGCTGTAAGTTTCTCATGAAAGTGAAAGTGTTGGTCACTCAGTGCTGTCTGATTCTTTGTGAGTCCATGGACTATAAGCCTGCTAGGCTCCTCTGTCCATGGAATTCTTCAAGCAAGAATACTGGAGTGGGTTGCCATGCCCTTCTCCTGGGGATCTTCCCAAACCCAGGCCTCTCACATCATGGGCAGATTCTGTACCATTTGAGCTGCCCAGGAAGCTTATATGTTCTCTTGTATGGGACTTGATTACATTAGGGTGCTTTCCTTTGCAGAGGTAAAGAATCTGCCTGCAATGCAACAGATGTGGGTTCGATCCGTGGGTCAGGAAGATCCCCTGGAGAAGAAAATGACAACACACTCCAGTATTCTTGCCTAGGAAGCTCCATAGACAGAGGAGCCTGGCAGGCTATAGTTCATGGGGTCACAAAAAGAGTCGGACATGACTTAGTGACCAAAAAACAACAAACCTTCTATCCCAGATTTATTGAAAGTTTTTCTCATGAAAGCATATTGAATTTTGTCATATTCTTTGTCTGCATCCATTAAGATGACTGTGTAATCTTTATCCTTCATTTTGTTGATGTGGCTTATTGCATTTTTTCACTTGCAGATGTTGAACTACCTTTGCATCTGTGGAATATATCCCACATAATCATGGCATAACTCCTTTTAATGTACTGTTGAATTTCAGATTGCTTATATTTTTTGAGGACTTTGCGTTTTGAACCTTGATGTTCATCAAGGGTATTGGCCTGTAATTTCTTTTCTTTAGTGTTCTTTACTGATTTTGGTATCAGGAAAATTCAGTTTGGTTCAGTCGTTCAGTTGTGTCTGACACTTCACGACCCTATGGACTGCAGCACGCTAGGCTTCCCTGTCCGTCACGGATTCTTGGAGTTTGCTCAGACTTATGTCCATCGACTCAGGGATGCCATCCAACCATCTCATCCTATGTCATCCCCTTCTCCTGCCTTCAGTCTTTCCCAGCATCAGGGTCTTTTCCCATGAGTCAGTTCTTCGCATCAGGTGGCCAAAGTATTGGAGTTTCAGTTTCACCATCAGTCCTTTGAGTGAATTCATTGTAACTCATTGGATTCCTTCCAATGAATAATCAGGACTGATTTCTTTTAGGATTGACTGGTTTGATCTCCTTGCAGTCCAAGGGACTTTCAAGAGTCTTCTCCAACACCACAGTTCAGGAAAATGCTGACCTCCAAAAATGAGTTTGGACAGCTTCCCTTCTCTTCAATTTTTTGGATGAATTTGACAAAGATTGGTATTACTTGCTCTCTGATACATTTCAACAGTGAAGCCATCTGATTCTGAACTTTTCTTTGTTGGGAGGTTTTGATTATAGATTCAGTCTCCTTACTGGTAATTTGTTAAGATTTCTGTGTGTCTTCATTATCTTGATGTGCTTTTTGTTTCTAGAAAGTTACGTTTTTTTCTAAGCAATTTAACTTGGCATATAATTGTTTATAGTAGTATCTTATGTTCCTCTGTACTTGTACATTTTGAGTTGTAATGTCTCCTTATTCATTTCTGATTGTATTATTTGAGGCTTTTCTCTTTTTTACTTAGTCTAATTAAAAGTTTATCAATTTTGTTTATCTTTTCATACATCCAGCTTAGTTTTATTGATTTTTTTTCTATTGTCTTTTTAATCTCTATTTTATTATTTTCCACTTTCGTCTTTTTTATTTCCTTCTTTCTACTAGTTGGGCCTTAGTTCATTCTTTACTTGTTAGTTTTTTGAGGTTACATTTAGGTTGTTTAGTTGAGACCATTCTTTTTTCTTAATGTAAGCATTTATCACTATAAACTTCTCTCTTAGAACTGCTTTTGCTGCATGCCATACATTTTGGTATTTTGTGTTACTGTTCTCATTTATTTCAAGATATTTTTTTATAAATTTCTTTTGATTTAGTCTTTGATGTATTGATTATTCAGCAGCATGTTGTTAAATAACCATATATGTTAGCATTTTCCAGTTTTCTTATAGTTGATTTCTAGTTTTTGCCTGCTCCCTCTGCACTGACCCCTGAGGGGATAGCTATAGAGTTAAGTGCTCACATGCTTAACAGCTGCTGCTTTGTTTGCTATAGTCCTGTGGGATTCAAGAACCCAAGCCCTGTTAGCTTTCAGAGCTAGGTGTTTTGGGAGCCATTCTTATGGTGGGGCCTTAAGCACTGGGGTGCTGGATTTGTAGTACAAACCCCTTCACTCCTCAAGAAGAGGCTGGGACTTGAGGTTTCCTGGTAAAAGTATACTGAACCTTTTCCCACTCATTTTGATGTGGGTATTTTCTCATGGTCTCAATATGTAGGAGTCACTCAGCTAGTTTCTTTCAAGGGAATTGATCTGTTTGTAGCTATACATTCAGCAGGCAGTGCATCCATGGAAGGAGGAAAATTCAGGAATCTCCTATGTTACCCTCTTGATCTGGAGTCTTAAAAATATTTACAAATTCTTTTTTTTTTCTTTCTGTCACCATTTGTAAATTATCTAGGCTGAGAGATATATTCAGCCTAGATACTGAACAGCCTTTTCATACTGTTCATGGGGTTCTCAAGGCAAGAATACTGAGGTGGTTGTCATTCCTTTCTCCAGTGGACCGTGTTTTGTCAGAGCTCTCCACCATGACCCATCCATCTTGGGTGGCCCTACATGGAATGGCTCATAGTTTCATTGAGTTAAACAAGGCTGTGGTCCATGTGATCAGATTAAGTTAGTTTTCTGTGATTGTGGTTTCCATTCTGTCTGCCCTCTGATGGAGAAGAAGAAGAAGCATATGGAAGCTTCCTGCTGGGAGAGATTGAGGGGGAAACTGGGTCTTGTTCTGATGGGCGGGGCCATGCTCAGTAAATCTTTAATCCAGTTTTCTGTTGATGGGTGGAACTGTGTTCCCTCCCTGCTATTTACCTGAGACCAAACTATGGTGGAGGTAATGAAGATAATGGAGACCCCCTTCAAAAGGTCCCACGCACACACCACTGCATTCAGTGCCCCCAACCCTGCAGCAGGACACCACCAACCGATGCCTCCAGTCACATCCACAAACGGGTGTTGTTTTTGCTTTGGCTCCATCTCTTCATTTTTCTGGAGTTATTTCTCTGCTGATCTCCAGTAGCACACTGGGCACCTACTGACCTGGGGAGTTCACTGACATTTTAAGAATCAGTGAACTAAAATGGACTATAATGGATGAATTTAACTCTGATGACCATAATTTCTACTACTGTGGGCAAGAATACCTTAGAAGAAATGGAGTAGCCATCATAGTCAACCAAAGAGTCTGAAATGTAGTACTTGCATGCAGTCTCAAAAATGACAAAATGATCTCCATTCGTTTCCAAGCCAAACCATTCAATATCACAGTAATCCAAGCCCATGCCACTACCAGTAATACTGAAGAAGCTGAAGTTGAATGGTTCTATGAAGACCTATAGGACCTTCTAGTGAAGTGAAGTGAAAGTCACTCAGTAGTGTCTGACTCTTTGTGACCCCATGGACTATACAGTCCATAGAATTCTCCAGGCCAGAATACTAGAGTGGGTAGTCTTGCCCTTCTCCAGGGGATCTTCCCAACTCAGGGATCAAACTCAGGTCTCCTGCATTGCAAACGGATTGCTTACCAGCTGAGCCACAAGGGACCTTCTAGATCTAACACCAAAAAAAGATGTCCTTTTCATTATAGGGGACTAGAATGCAAAAGTAGGAAGTCAAGAAATACCTGGAGTAACAGGCAAATGTGGCCTTGGAGGACAAAATGAAGTAGGTCAAAGGCTTACAGAGTATGGCCAAGAGAATGCACTGGTCATAGCAAAAACCCTCTTCTAACAATACAAGATTCTACACATGGACATCACCAGATGATCAATACTGAAATCAGATTGATTATATTCTTTGCAGCCAAAGATGAAGAAGCTCTATACAGTCAGCAAAAACAGGACCAGGAGCAGACTGGTTCAAATCATGAACTCCTTATTGCCAAATTCAGACTTAAATTGAAGAAAGTAGGGAAAACCACTAGCCCATTCGGTACGACCTAAATAAAAACCCTTATGATTATACAGTGGAAGTGAGAAATAGATTTAAGGGATTAGATTTGACAGAGTGCCTGAAGAACTATGGACAGAGGTTTGTGACATTGTACAGAAGGCAGGGATCAAGACCAACT
>SJYX01012865.1:66573-94585 GCA_006410675.1 Oreotragus oreotragus | reverse complement strand
GGAGATCAGCCCTGGGATTTCTTTGGAAGGGATGATGCTAAAGCTGAAACTCCAGTACTTTGGCCACCTCATGCGAAGAGTTGACTCATTGGAAAAGACTGATGCTGGGAGGGATTACGGGCAAGGGAAGAAGGGGATGACAGAGGATGAGATGGCTGGATGGCATCACTGACTCGATGGACATGAGTCTGAGTGAACTCCAGGAGTTGGTGATAGACAGGGAGGCCTGGCGTGCTGCGATCATGGGGTCACAAAGAGTCGGACACGACTGAGCGACTAAACTGAACTATTCCTGTTTTTGAGATTTATATACATGAAATCATACTATAGATACACATTCCTTTGTATCTAACTTCTTTTGCTCAACATTGTGGGATTAATCCATGTTATTGCAGCTAGCTATAGTTTCTTCATTTTCATTATTAGATTCTATAAAATGAATTTCCAGGACAATGTCATGATTTATTTATCTATTCTACTTTTAATGAATATAGGGAATATTTTTTAGTTTAGGGACCATTAGTAACAGTGCTGTGATAGACATTTTACATATCTTTTTGGTACATTTGAACACACATTTTTGTTTAGTATATATGTAAAGGTAGAATTATTGCTGGGTTATGAAGTATGCATATATTTATTTTATTGTAGAAAATACCAAACTGCTTTCCATGGGGGTTGTCACAATTCATACTCTATCAGCAGCATAATACGTATTTCCATTATTCTGTATCCCACCAAATCTTGGCATCAGCAGACTTTTTACATTTTAGACGTTTTTATTGGGTGTATAGTAGTATATAATTGTGGCCTTGCTTTTCTAGAATACTAATGAACTTAAGCAGCTCTTCTGTTTATGATTTGTACATCCCTAGTGGCTCAGATGGTAAAGAATCTTCCTGCAATTTGGGAGACCAAGGTTTGATCCCTGGGTTGAGAAGATCCCCTGGAGAAGGGAATAGCTTTCCACTCCAGTATTCTTGCCTGGAGAATTCCAAGGATAGAGGAGCCTAGCAGGCTGTAGTTCATGCGGTTCCAAAGAATGAGACACAACTGAGTGACTAACACTTTCACTTTTTCACCTATTGAAGAACCTATTCAGGTTTTTTGTTTACTTTCAGACTTTTTTTTTTTTTTTTTTTTTTACTGATTTAAGCAGCTCTTTGTAGAGTCTGTTGTTGGTTTCATATGTTGAAATATTTTGTCTGTCTTTTCACCTTCTTAATCGTGTACATTGGTAAATAGTACTACATTGAAAATTACTTTTATTAATCAATCATTTCCTTTAGGATTAATTCTTTTTGTATTCTTTCCATATATTCCAAATCCTGAACGTATTCTATAATCTCTTCTTAAAGATTTTGCTTGAACATTTAGATGCACAGTTCTTCAGGAATTGAATATGTATATAGCATAACATAGAAGTTAAGTTTTTTAAAAACTTTTTCTTGTGGTATAGGTGATTTACAGTGTTGTGTTAATTTCAAGTGTACAGCCAAGTGAGTCAGTTATACAGGTATTCACTTTTTTAAATTAATTAGTTTTTTATAGTTCTTCAGGAATTGAATATGTATATAGCATAACATAGAAGTTAAGTTTTTTAAAAGCTTTTTCTTGTGGTATAGGTGATTTACAGTGTTGTGTTAATTTCAAGTGTACAGCCAAGTGAGTCAGTTATACAGGTATTCACTTTTTTAAATTAATTAGCTTTTTACTGAAGGATAATTACCTTTATGCCATTACCGGGTATTGAGTAGGGTTCCCTGTGCTATTCAGCAGGTTCTTATTAGTTGTCTGTTTTACATATGGCAGTGTGTGTGTGCTGGTCCCAGTCTCCCGATTTATCCCGCTTCCCCTGGTAACCGTAAGTGTGTTTTCTGCATCTGTGATTCTGCTTATGTTTTATAAATAATCTCATTTGCACCCTTCTTCTGGATTTCACATATAAGTGATAAATGATATTTGTCTTTCTCTGACTTACTCCGCTCAGTATGACAGTCTCTTCAAGTGCATCCATGTTGGTGCAAATGGCATTATTTTGTTCTTTTTATTGCTGAGTAATATGCCATTGTACAGGCTTCCGAGATGGCTCAGTGGTAATCAGGAAGATCCCCTGGAAAAGAACCACTCTAGTATTCTTGCTTGGGAAATCCCATGGACAGAGGAAACTGACAGGCTAAAGTCCATGGGGTCACAAAAGAGCTGGACATGACTTAGTGACTAAACAGCAACCATAATACGCCATTGTGTATATGTACCGTATCTTCTTTATTCATTCCTCTGTTGATAGACATGTAGTTTGCTTCCATGTCCTGCCTATTGTGAATAGTGCTGCAATGAACATTTGGGTGCACAAGGCTTTTTAATGTGAATATATAGTTAATCTAGTACCATATATTGAAAAGGCCATTCGTTTCTTATGGGTCAGCAGTGGTGTCTTTCTACATGTATACATGGAGACTCTAAACTTCTCCACAGGTCTCATTTTCTATCCTTGTGACACTGTCAAACTGTCTTTACTTCATAGTGGTGTCGGAAATCTTGACGTGTGGTAGAAGAAATCTCCCAGTTTGTTTTTCTTCAAGGCAGTCTTGGTTACATTTGTCCTCTCTGTGTTTTTCTATGCAATTTTAGAATAACCTTGTGCAACTTGATACCCAAGTGTTAATCGCTCAGTTGTGTCCAACCCTGCAACCCTGTGGACTGTAGCTCACCAGTCACTTATCCATGGCATTTTCCAGGCAAGAATACTGGAATGGGTAGCCATTCCCTTCTCCAGGGGATCCTCCCAATCCGGGGATTGAACCTGGGTCTCCTGCATTGCAGGCAGATTCTTTACTGTCTGAGCCACATAAATAAATGGATTCAGTTCACCATTAAAGGCAGAGGTTATCACATAGTAATAAAAATGCTGTTAAAAGACACACTTCCTGTGATATAATGGCAAAGAAAGTTGGAATATAAAAAGTGAAGAAAAAGTTAAACTACAGAAATACACAAAGGAAAACTTACATGGCTATACGAGTATCAGTTAAGTGAACATTAAGACACAGAAAAAACAACTAGAGATAAACAGTTCACAGTTCAAATATTCTATTAACTGGTAAGATAAAAAATTCAGTTATAATTTAATAACAGAGCTTCAAAACATACCAAGAAAACGTTGAATGAAACAAATGGAAGGAATAATTAATACCACAATCATAGTGACAGAATTTAAGATACCTCATTCAGTAGCTGATAAAGAAGACAGTAAAAAGGGGAGTATGTATAAGATTTAAGCACCTCAATAAACATGCCTTAATTGAAATATATAATTGGCTATACCCAGTAACTGCAGAATATCATTCTTTTCATGGACACTTGTAAAGTTTTCAAAATTAGATTGTATTTGTGGATGTAATGCAAGTTTCATTAAAATTCAATTAATTGATTTCATGCAGAGTATAAGATCATAGTGAAACTAAACTAGAATATATATTACATAACATAAACACATAGAAAGATATCTCACATTCATGGATTAGAAGACTTTATATTGTAAAAATGCCCATACTGTCCAAAGTGAGCTAGAGATTGGATTACAATTCCTATCAAAGTCCCAATAGCATTTTTTTACAGAAATAGAAAAAAAATTCTAAAGTTCATATGTAATCACAAAAGACCACAAATAAGCAATCTTGAGAAAGAAGAGCAAAGTTGGAAGCTTAATGTATCCTGATTTCAAGAAAATTACAAAGATACAGTAAACAAAATAGAAATAAATCTTCACATATATGTCAACTGAGCTTCAAAAGAGTGCCAGGAATGCAAAATAGAGAAAGCATAGTCTCTTGAACAATGATATTGGGGAAGCTAGATATATCCACTTATAAAAGAAGGAAACTGAACCTTTATCTTGCTCCATACACAAAAATAAACTGGTAAGAGTTAAATACTTTAACATAAGTCCTCAAACTATACAAATCCTAAGAAGAAAATAAGGGTTAACTTTCATGATTTTGCTCTTAGCAGTAATTTCATGGATATGATGCCAAAAGCACTGACAACAAAACAGAACAAGCCAGTGGGACTGCATCAAACTAGAAAGCCTGTGCACAACAAAAAAAGAGAATTAACAGAGAAAAAAGACAACCTGTAGATGGGAGAAAATATTTGCACACTGTATATCTGATAAGGTGTTCGTATCCAAATTATATAAGGAACACTTAAAAGCTTAGTACTAAAATATAATAAACCTGATTTTTAAATGGGCTAAGGACTGCAAGGAGATCCAACCAGTCCATTCTGAAGGAGATCAGCCCTGGGATTTCTTTGGAAGGAATGATGCTAAAGCTGAAACTCCAGTACTCTGGCCACCTCATGCAAAGAGTTGACTCCTCGGAAAAGACTCTGATGCTGGGAGGGATTGGGGGGCAGGAGGAGAAGGGGACGACCGAGGATGAGATGGCTGGATGGCATCACTGACTCGATGGATGTGAGTCTGGGTGAACTCTGGGAGTTGGTGATGGACAGGGAGGCCTGGCGTGCTGCGATTCATGGGGTCACAAAGAGTCGGACACGACTGAGCAACTGAACTGAACTGAAGGATTGAATAGACATTTCTCCCCCAAAGATATGTTAATACAAATCACCATCAGATATATGAAAAATGCTTAGCATCACTAATCAGGGAAAAGTATGTCAAAATCACAATGAGATATCACTTCCATGTGTCATAATATCAGGATGACTATTATAAAAAATGGAAACAGTGACAGACTTTATTTTCTTGGGCTCCAAAGTCACTGCAGTATGTTAATACAAATCACCATCAGATATATGAAAAATGCTTAGCATCACTAATCAGGGAAAAGTATGTCAAAATCACAATGAGATATCACTTCCATGTGTCATAATATCAGGATGACTATTATAAAAAATGGAAACAGTGACAGACTTTATTTTCTTGGGCTCCAAAGTCACTGCAGCTGGTAACTGCAGCCATGAAATTAAAAGACACTTGCTAACTGGAAGAAAATCTGTGACAAACCTAGACAGCATATTAAAAAGCAGAGGCATTACTTTGGCAACAAAGGTCCATATAGTCAAAGCTACAGTTTTTCCAGTAGTCATGTATGGATGTGAGATTTGGACCATAAAGAAGGATGAATGCCAAATAATTGATGCTTTTGAACTGTGGCACTAGAGGATACTCTTGAGAATCCCTTGGACTGCAAGGAGTTCCAACCAGTCAATCCTAAAGAAATCAACCCTTAATATTCACTAGAAGGACTGATGATGAAGCTCCAGTACTTTGGCCACCTGATACGAAGAACCAACTCACTGGAAGAGACCCTGATGCTGGGAAATACTGAAGGCAGGAGGAGAAGGGCGTGACAGAGGATGAGATGGTTGGATGGCATCACTGACTCAATGGACATGAATTTGAGCATACTCTGGAGATAGTGAAGGACAGGGAAGCTTGGCGTGCTGCAGTCCATAGGGTTGCAAAGAGTTGGACACACCTGAGCAACTGAACAACAGTATTAAGGGAAAAAAAAAGACAACAGGTGTTGGCAAGTACATGGAAAAAGTAGAACTTTTGCACTCTGTCAATGAAGATACAAAATGGTACAACTGCTATGGGAAAGAGTAGAGAAGAACCTCAAAAAGTTAAATGGAGTACTACCATGTGATCCAGCAATCCCGCTTTTGGATATTTATTCAAAAGAATCAAAATCAGGATCTCAAAGAGATCCTAGCAATATGAACATTGCAGTGTTATCCACCAGAGCCAAGATACAGACACAGCTAAATGTCCACTGACAGATGACTGAAGAAGTAAATGTAATAGATACATACAATGGAATACTGCTGCTGCTAAGTCGCTTCAGTCGTGTCCGACTCTGTGCGACCCCATAGACGGCAGCCCACCAGGCTCCCCCGTCCCTGGGATTCTCCAGGCAAGAACACTGGAGTGGGTTGCCATTTCCTTCTCCAATGCATGGAAGTGAAAAGTGAAAGTGAAGACGCTCAGTCCGTCCGACTGTTAGCGACCCCATGGACTGCAGCCCACGAGGCTACTCCGTCCATTGGATTTTCCAGGCAAGAGTACTGGGGTGGGGTGCCATTGCCAATGGAATACTAGTCAGTGTTTAAAAGGAAGGAAATTCTGCACTATGCAACAACATGGATAAACCTTGAAGACACTATGTCATGTGAAATAATCCATTTTCAAAAAGACATACATTGCATGATTCCACTTATATGGTATATAAAATAATTAAATCCATAAAATCAAAGAGTGGAATGGTGGTATCAGGGGATGAGGAGAAGGGCAATTGGGGAGTTATTAATCCATGGGCATAAGATTCCATCAAGCAAGATGAATAAACTCTAGAGTTGTCCTCTACAACATGGTACATATAGTGAGTGATAATGTATTGTATACTTTAAAAGTGTAGTTAGATCTCATTTTAAGTAAGTTGAAGTATAAAATAAGACTAAAAAATAAAGTGGTTGTATGTTGCTGCTGCTGCTAAGTTAATTTGAAATAAAAAGACAAATAGAAAATTTCCTATATTTGGAGATTTCAAAATACGGTCTCTCATGTATCCAAAAAAAATCATGGTAAAAATTAGTATTTTGAGCTGAATCATTATGGAACTATAACCTGAATTTACAGACAAATGTAAGCTTTAAATGCATATGTTGAAAGAAAGCTTAAAATTACAGACAGAAACACAGAACTCAAGAAATTAGAAAATCGAAGCACAGATTAAACATGAAGTGAGTGAATGAAATATAAATATAAAGAAACAAAATAAAAACAAGCATATAAGATTAAAAATGTCAAATTTTAGTTATTTGAAATAGTTCTCAACATTGATAGAACTCTGGAAAGATTGGTTGAAAGTGAAATCCTACATCACCAGCTCCCTGAATGAAAAAGGGAACTTTATGAGAGATTTTAATGTATTAAAAGGATTATAAGAGAATTGTTTTTAAAAAACCTCATGTAAAAGAAAACTGAAATTCTATTTGAAATAGAAAAATCCTTGTAAGAATATAAGCTTGCAAAAACTGAATCAAAAGACAGAAAACTTGAACACTACTATAATTAACAGAATTGAATCTTCAGTACTTAGTATACCTGCAGAAAACACCAGACCCATATGGCTTCATCAGTGCATTCTGCTAATAATTTATATTGTTTTAGACTAAAGGGAAAGATGGGAAAAGAATATTTCACAACTTTTTTTTTTAAACTAGTATAATATAGATACCCAAACTGAAAAGAACTTTATAAGAAAAGAATATGACAGGAAATTTGTGCTCATAAATGTAGTAATTAATACCTTATACAAAATATTAGTAGTTCATCATTATCTTAAAAACCCATAATTGTGTTTAGGTCACAAATGTAACATATTAGCATTCCAAAATTAGTTGTTATAATTCACCACATTAAGGGGATGAAGAAGAAATGTGACCATTTCAATCAGTTCAGTTCAGTTCAGTCGCTCAGTCGTGTCCGACTCTTTGCGACCCCATGAATCACAGCACGCCAGGCCTCCCTATCCATCACCATCTCCCAGAGTTAACTCAGACTCACGTCCATCGAGTCCGTGATGCCATCCAGCCATCTCATCCTCGGTCGTCCCCTTCTCCTCCTGCCCCCAATCCCTCCCAGCATCAGAGTCTTTTCCAATGAGTCAACTCTTTGCATGAGGTGGCCAAAGTACTGGAGTTTCAGCTTTAGCATCATTCCTTCCAAAGAAATCCCAGGGCTGATCTCCTTCAGAATGGACTGGTTGGATCTCCTTGCAGTCCAAGGGACTCTCAAGAGTCTTCTCCAACACCACAGTTCAAAAGCATCGATTCTTCGGTGCTCAGCCTTCTTCACAGTCCAGCTTTCACATCCATACATGACCACAGGAAAAACCATAACCTTGACTAGATGGACCTTAGTCGGCAAAGTAATGTCTCTGCTTTTGAATATACTATCCAGGTTGGTCATAACTTTTCTTCCAAGGAGTAAGCATCTTTTAATTTCATGGCTGCAGTCACCATCTGCAGTGATTTTGGAGCCCAAAAAATAAATCTGACACTGTTTCCACTGTTTCCCCATCTATTTCCCATGAAGTGATGGGACCGGATGCCATGATCTTTGTTTTCTGAATGTTGAGCTTTAAGCCAACTTTTTCGCTCTCCTCTTTCACTTTCATCAAGAGGCTTTTTAGCTCCTCCTCACTTTCTGCCATAAGGGTGGTGTCATCAGCATATCTGAGGTTATTGATGTTTATAAATTAGTTGAAAAATTAAACACTGAATTATGAACTACTTTTGGTAAACTGGGAATAAAAGGAAAATTTATTAACTTGATAATGGATATCTACAAACATTCTATAGTATGCATCAAATTTAAAGGTGAAATCTGAGAATTTTTCTTTGAAATAAAAAAATATGACAAAGCTGCCCACTCTTACTGTTTCATTTTACCATTACATTTGTGGTCCCAGACACTGCAATAGGGTAAGAAAAAGAAATTTTAAAATAGTAAGATTGGAGCGGCATAAATAAATCATTATTCATAGGATATGACTGTATTTTTAGAAATCCTGTACAAAATCATTTATTACATTATTAGAATTAATAAGTTTAACAAAATTGGTTAATTTAAAAATCAGTTAAAACATCAATTAAAATCAATTATTTTGATTTAAAAATGAATTATCTTTGTTGGTTTTCCTGCTCCTTTACTCTAAAAACATGCCCTGATTATGGTAGGCAACTAAAAGGAAGAATCTGCTCCATTTAGGTCAGTTGATTTTGGAGAGCCACCTAAAGGCTATCTCCCCATGTTTTGAGGGTACCTGATGGGTCAGACGTTAAAGAATCTGCCTTCAATGCAGACCTGAGTTTGGTCCCTGGGTCGGAAAGATCCCCTGGAGAAGGAGATGGGAACCCACTCCAGTATTCTTGCCTAGAGAATTCCATGGACAGAGAAGCCTGGAAGACTTCAGTCCAAGGGGTTGCAAAGTGTCAGACATGACTGAGTGATTAACACTTTAACTTGTTTTCTTTCAATTAATCCTTTCTCCATTCATTCAACTCTATTTTTTTTTAATGTCTGTTATATACTAGGCCCTATCTTTGCCTTTACGTTGGTTACAACAAAATAGAGTATGACACACATGGCTGATTACAATACTGTGTGTTGAGTAAACCAGAGTATTTGTATGCAAAGGAGATAAGAGGTTGGAAGCAATTTGCTCTATCAGAGGATTTTAGAAAAGAGTTCAGAGCAGGCAGTGTTTGTGTTAGTCCTTGAATGCTTTCGTAAGGTTTCAGTTCAAAGAAGGAAGTGGAAAATAAAATTCAGATGGAACAGAATAAATAAAGGTCTAAGAGTGTAAAAGTACTGGGCATATTTGAAAAAAGTAATATAAACGCTAAGATTAGTTAGTAGATTGTTTGCTTGGTTGATGTGTGCATCTATCCTCATGTACCTGTTATATTTTGTAAAATCTGATTAGCTTTTTTTTTCTGTTCTTTGCTGAATCATGAAAATAATAGAGATGATTTCCTTGTCTCCTAAGTACAAATAAGTTTTGAGCTTCTCCAAGGATATCCTTGCCTATTTCCATTAGTGCCAGCAAAAATGATTTTTAATATTTTAAATGATCTGGTTCTAAAGAATCTGAAAGTTCTTTATTCACAACATTATAATGGCCACAACTTTTATGATGCATTAAAATAGCTGTAGTACTTAGAAATTACATGGTATGTGCAACTTAACAAACATCTGAATTGCATTAATACAGTATTGTAACTTTCTGTAAAAGATACAGAAAAATAAATATCCCTGTATTGAGTCTGAAAATCTATATAAAGAATTACTGTAATGATTGCACTTAAGCTTTAGATATAGGAAATCTAGATGAGAGCTTCAGATGTCAAGAAGTTGTGTTAAAATCATCTAGTGTCTCTTACAACTATTATTACTTGATGGAATTGTACAACAAAGATGGCAGGATAGGTGTGTGATTTCCTACATCTGCATATGTTTTATCTAGTATAAAACATGACGAAGTTCTTGGGTTTGCATAAATTATTGCAATACTTCCTTATCTTTTAATAGTTCTCACTAACATTGAGTAGCCTCATTGCCAGTATTTTTGCTACATATTATCAGCCAAACTAAATACATAATACAGCTTTACTGTATATTCTTTTTTCTCCAAATTTATAAAATATGACTATTTAATATTTTATTACAGCTAGTTGTTAGATTTTACTAATAATGACCAATACTCATAAATATTTATAAAATAGATGCTTTAGTCACATGTTTTAGTGCTTATAATTGTGAATTATTAAATCAGCAAACTCTTCTAGAGAAGATAACTCAATTCTGTGGTCCTCTAGACAAGGTTTTAATTTTATGAAAACAGAATCTAAATGTTGCTTGCCTTCTTGCCAACTGAGAGTATTACCCATTGCCTTCTCGGCAGAGCGACTAGAGAAAAAATAAAGAACCTACATTGAGAACTCTGTGAATTCAACTCTGTCTATGTGTATACATTCAAAATGAAACAAATTGGGCAATTTACTGAAGGTTAAATCCTCTAAATGACATTCACCTAAAACACACAGGAAAACAGTTTGGGAGGCTTAAATTATCAATGTAATTGCCTATTTAATTCTCTAGGTTACTTTCATAAATAGACACAAGTTTATCGTATCTAACTGACGATTCCAAATTGGAGGTTTAGGATTGTTTGTATTTTTATTCTTAACACCCTGAATTACCTTTATTTTCTACATAACCTAAGTCCTAAAAATAGCCCACAGACCTAATGTGAGAGCATTCCAGAAATGAGGTTTTCACATTAATGCTCTGCCTGTAGCTCTCGTTCCAGTAGCTAGCGCCTTNTTTTATTCTTAACACCCTGAATTACCTTTATTTTCTACATAACCTAAGTCCTAAAAATAGCCCACAGACCTAATGTGAGAGCATTCCAGAAATGAGGTTTTCACATTAATGCTCTGCCTGTAGCTCTCGTTCCAGTAGCTAGCGCCTTTCAGTTTGTCAGCATTTTCACCCTGAAGTTGCAGGAAAGCTTTTTTAAGAACCAAATATGCTGATACAACATTGTGCCTTTGTTCTTAAATATTCGAACACAGGATGATATTTCAGAACGTTTTATTCAGAAAGTCTACCTGATTTCTATTAAAAAGTTTTATCTAAGCCCCGAGACAGAAGTGAAAGGAAAGATTATTTATGAGCAAGGTAGCTCAACCCTGTCTAATTCTTGAGTAAGAGTTTTCCAAGTAACCTTCCGTTTATGATTCAGGAGTTCCTCTGAGTTAAGAGGGTGTTACTAGGGTAACATATTTTTTAAAGATACTATCTGAAATACCAAATTTAAAAAAAATGACTTTTAACCAGTTTTAAGTGGTTAAAACTGCAGAACGTTTCACTGACTATGGGGTATTTTTTCTTTCCCTTCTTGCCAAACTATATTGCAAGTAAACCTTTTGATGTTTTAAAAGTTTTTCTTAGGCAGCTAAGAAAAACACCCTGGAAAGTTATATTTAGTGAATCCACCCACGTATAAATATCCCTGAGCTAGTCTGCTATCCTATGGCATCTGGAAGAAAGGTGCTATTGTTGTAGATTCCATGACTGAAGTATAGAATAATCAATTCAGAGAGACCCTGGGGGGAAGATTCACTCGCACATGCTGTGGAAACTTGGAATCCCAGAGTTTTTTATGTTCTTTTTTTTCCCTACAGATGAAGGGATATAGATGCATTCATGGTTTAGCACGATGTCTAATGACATCATTTCCCATTCTTGCCTTATAATAGTTTGGTATATTTGAGACTACTAGCTTTAAATTTACCAAAAAAGCCTTTTTGTGGTTGTCAGTCCGTTTTTTTACTATTACTTTCTTAGCTTTCTGGGTCATAATAGCTAGACAGCTATTTTGTTTGCAAGCACTCTGGCTGTGTAGTTCGTCCTGCTCCACACCAAGCCATATCACCAAGGTGTTCCCCAGGGATGCATCATGAGATTTAGTCCTGCCAGAACACTCCATAAATTACTTAAAGCTCTTCTATCTAGTGTCTCTTACAACTATTATTACTTGATGGAATTGTACAACAAAGATGGCAGGATAGGTGTGTGATTTCCTACATCTGCATATGTTTTATCTAGTATAAAACATGACGAAGTTCTTGGGTTTGCATAAATTATTGCAATACTTCCTTATCTTTTAATAGTTCTCACTAACATTGAGTAGCCTCATTGCCAGTATTTTTGCTACATATTATCAGCCAAACTAAATACATAATACAGCTTTACTGTATATTCTTTTTTCTCCAAATTTATAAAATATGACTATTTAATATTTTATTACAGCTAGTTGTTAGATTTTACTAATAATGACCAATACTCATAAATATTTATAAAATAGATGCTTTAGTCACATGTTTTAGTGCTTATAATTGTGAATTATTAAATCAGCAAACTCTTCTAGAGAAGATAACTCAATTCTGTGGTCCTCTAGACAAGGTTTTAATTTTATGAAAACAGAATCTAAATGTTGCTTGCCTTCTTGCCAACTGAGAGTATTACCCATTGCCTTCTCGGCAGAGCGACTAGAGAAAAAATAAAGAACCTACATTGAGAACTCTGTGAATTCAACTCTGTCTATGTGTATACATTCAAAATGAAACAAATTGGGCAATTTACTGAAGGTTAAATCCTCTAAATGACATTCACCTAAAACACACAGGAAAACAGTTTGGGAGGCTTAAATTATCAATGTAATTGCCTATTTAATTCTCTAGGTTACTTTCATAAATAGACACAAGTTTATCGTATCTAACTGACGATTCCAAATTGGAGGTTTAGGATTGTTTGTATTTTTATTCTTAACACCCTGAATTACCTTTATTTTCTACATAACCTAAGTCCTAAAAATAGCCCACAGACCTAATGTGAGAGCATTCCAGAAATGAGGTTTTCACATTAATGCTCTGCCTGTAGCTCTCGTTCCAGTAGCTAGCGCCTTTCAGTTTGTCAGCATTTTCACCCTGAAGTTGCAGGAAAGCTTTTTTAAGAACCAAATATGCTGATACAACATTGTGCCTTTGTTCTTAAATATTCGAACACAGGATGATATTTCAGAACGTTTTATTCAGAAAGTCTACCTGATTTCTATTAAAAAGTTTTATCTAAGCCCCGAGACAGAAGTGAAAGGAAAGATTATTTATGAGCAAGGTAGCTCAACCCTGTCTAATTCTTGAGTAAGAGTTTTCCAAGTAACCTTCCGTTTATGATTCAGGAGTTCCTCTGAGTTAAGAGGGTGTTACTAGGGTAACATATTTTTTAAAGATACTATCTGAAATACCAAATTTAAAAAAATTGACTTTTAACCAGTTTTAAGTGGTTAAAACTGCAGAACGTTTCACTGACTATGGGGTATTTTTTCTTTCCCTTCTTGCCAAACTATATTGCAAGTAAACCTTTTGATGTTTTAAAAGTTTTTCTTAGGCAGCTAAGAAAAACACCCTGGAAAGTTATATTTAGTGAATCCACCCACGTATAAATATCCCTGAGCTAGTCTGCTATCCTATGGCATCTGGAAGAAAGGTGCTATTGTTGTAGATTCCATGACTGAAGTATAGAATAATCAATTCAGAGAGACCCTGGGGGGAAGATTCACTCGCACATGCTGTGGAAACTTGGAATCCCAGAGTTTTTTATGTTCTTTTTTTTCCCTACAGATGAAGGGATATAGATGCATTCATGGTTTAGCACGATGTCTAATGACATCATTTCCCATTCTTGCCTTATAATAGTTTGGTATATTTGAGACTACTAGCTTTAAATTTACCAAAAAAGCCTTTTTGTGGTTGTCAGTCCGTTTTTTTACTATTACTTTCTTAGCTTTCTGGGTCATAATAGCTAGACAGCTATTTTGTTTGCAAGCACTCTGGCTGTGTAGTTCGTCCTGCTCCACACCAAGCCATATCACCAAGGTGTTCCCCAGGGATGCATCATGAGATTTAGTCCTGCCAGAACACTCCATAAATTACTTAAAGCTCTTCTTCATTTCTCCGAAACAATGTTTGCTGAGCTTACCCATGAAAAATCAGTGTTATTCCAGAAGATCAGGATAGATTTGCAAGAGAGGAATTTGTCCCGTGCCTCCACATCGGTATCTGCATAAATGTGAATACAGTGGAAGTCTAATGAAAGTGTACAGGTATTTTATCTTTGGTAAAATATTTGAAATTTTTCTCTACTATGTATTCAGTAGCAAATGAACAAGAGCAGCTATGCCTTGTGGCTTTCTACTGTGACATATCCAAACATATAAGGTAGTTAGATACAAAGACACTGCGCAAGTATGGATGATAGACTTCCCGCCTTCTGTCTGCTTCAGCTTCCCTGAGGTTTGTCTGCAGGGCCCAGCTGCATGTATACACATGATGGAATTAGCTCTGTGAGGAACCTACAAAAATTACACAAGTAACTCGGATTTTTAAATACAACTAATATACAGACATGCACCTGCTTCAGGGACTTCATAGATTTGTTTTGTGACCAACAGAAAAGCCCCTTGGAATTTAATTATGTTGCTGCAAAGCAGAAAATAAAACTGGCTACACTTTTGGAACTGATATCAGCAAAATGTCAATTAGCTCTTGGAGCAAGCCTTTTGTTGTTGTTGTTTTAAGGTTGTTTCAGTTTGGTTTGCTTCTGTCAAACTTACAAAATCGTAATGTCCTGCTCATGTTATCATTTGCTGTTCTTACAGCTGGAGCCACTTGCAGAAGATGTTCTCCACCAAACTCCAAATATGAATGCCGTTATTTCTCTACAGAAGATCATTGAAATTCAAAGTATGTCTTCAAATTTTTTTAATATTTCTAATAGGGTACTCATTAAACATATTGAGAATTGAGCACATGAAAAATATATTTGAGTTTTTCAAATATAAGGAATATATATGAAGTAATTATAATTTGCAGCTACTATGTATTCATACCTAAATGTGTTATTGTCTTGCTTTTTACTGTGGCAGTCTTGCACTGATAACAAAGTAGGAAGATTCTAGATTTAGAACCTTGCTTTTCTCATATTTTCCAAGAGTGTTTGGATTTTTTTTCCATTACTACCACTAAGTTTTTACACAGAACAATGAAATTAACATAGAAATTGTGATTACATTGTCCAGTATTAACTGAGGTAAGTTATCTCCTCGTGATGTTGTAATTCACCAATAATTTACTGGTTTTAAAGAAAAAGTTCATGAGAAAGCCTACTACAAAATCCAACTGAACAAAAAGGGAGGGTTAGAGACTTTTTTTAAACTATCCAGTTCTTTTCACATCAGTGTTAATTTATCAGGAGTTTTTCTTTTTAGAAGATAACAGGCATGAGCTTGCTCACACACGTGTGTGTACACATACACACACTGAAAGCAGGCACAGGTTAATATAAAAGTTAGCATGAATGGGAAAACAAGGTGGAAAGTTAAATGTGAAGGAGGATTGGAAGAGCCTTAGTTTTGCCACGGCTTTGTTGCTGTTGTTTGGTCCTTCAGTCGTGTCCAGCTCTTTGCGACTCCATGGACTGCAAGACTCCAGGCTTCCCTGTCCTTCACCGTCTCTTGGAGTTTGCGCAAACTCGTGTCCATTGAGTTGGTGATGCCATTCAACAATCTTGCCCTCTGGTTGTCCCCTCTTACCCCTGCCTTCAGTCTCTCCCAGCATCAGGGTCTTTTACGGTGAGTCAATTCTTCATATCAAATGGCCAGAGTATTAGAGTTCAGCTTCAGCATCAGTCCTTCCAATGAACACCCAGGACTGATCTCCTTTAGGGTTGAGTGGTTGGATCTCCTTGCAGTCCAGGGGATTCTCAAGAGTCTTCTCCAGCACCACAGTTCGAAAGCATCAAATCTTTATTTCTTTTGTTGAAGCAGTTTTTTAAACACAGGTGGAGAAGCCACCTTCCATCTATGTCTCTGAGTCTTTGTCTTTGCTTGCTCAGTAGTAATTTGGAGATACGGTTGTGACTGGCGTGTTGTGTAATCCATTCATCTTGTGTTTATTCAGTCTATTCTAACACCTCCCTAAGGTCATCAGTAGAAAAATTATCTGCTTTTTACACATAGATTCTTGTTTTCTAAGTATCTTTTTTGCTGCCATTATACACACAGATTATTAAAAATCATTGTCCCTGTATGTATTATGTTCACATCACTTTCAGTTGGCATTCTTAAGTACTTATTCCATGTTGATACATGATAACTGGAGCACTTATCAAGGCAAAGGACAGAATAGGAGCAAGGAAGAATTTTTAATATTAGGAAGTATGCATTCCAGTGAGTGAGAGGCCCTAAAATAGATCATTTAAATAGAATTCACAGCGTGCACTGAGATCATGGACAAGAAACAGTCCTTAAGTCCTTTTCAGCCAGAAGGAGAAGTACTGGAAAGTGAGGAAGGCTCAAGGAAGGTTAGAGGAAGACTCCTCGGCAGTGACAGGGCCTGAGCTTAGTCTTAAAGTCTGAACAGGATTTTGGCCAGATGAAGAAACAGGGAATGTTCTGAAGGAAATAACAGAAGCAGAGGACTCAGTTTCACATAGGTATAAAAACTCATGGTTTATGTATATCTTTAGAAACTGTACTGTTGGCTTTGCCTTGTTAATCTGATACTTCTGTAAACTCCTCACACTAACATGGAGATTTTAATGAGTGGTATTTAAAAATTTTTTCTATTGTTTGAGTTTTTGTGTGTTTTATGGTCTTTCAGTCATGGTTCCTTAATTATATGATAATCACCAGGAAGATGGAACCTATCTTCTCAACCCTACTTGTACCTGCAGGCAGGGTTGGTACCAGGGACGAGGACTGAAGTACAAGGGAATTGGGAGTTGGCAGATTCAAGGAAGAATGACTTGAATAACCCATCAAGGCCCTAGGGAACCAAGACTTGCATCAAAGAGGGCTTCTAAAGACAGATTCCTCCTTCTGAGTCATGGATTCATTATGGTATCATGGATGCTGTTATTGGCTACTCAGTAATTATGCATTCCTCATGTCTATTCAAAAAAAGCCTTGTTTTACCCATGAATCCTTGCAATCAGATACCATACAATTCAGGGGAAGATGAACTTATGCCCATCTCCAGGGAGCTGTTCTTTTTCTAAGGCTCAACCCACTTATCAGTGATTGGTTAAGAGTGGGTGTGGGCCCCAGTTATGGCCAGAGAGAATCATGGCTGGCTTCATGGGCTTTCAAGCAGTGTAGTCATATGGGCCCCATGTTTAGAAGGCCCCTGTGCAAGGTTTAATACTGTTACTCTTGCTGCCTTGAAATTCTCACAAACTTTTCAGACAAGGAGCCCACATTTCAGTTTGTACTGTGCCTGAAAATTATGTAGCCTGTCCTGATGAAAATCAAGGTGCTGGTGATGTTAAATATATATATATATATATATACACACACACACACACACACATATATATTTACCAAAACACGATTTGAGAGTAGCATCGTCACTGTAAGCAGAACTCAAATTGTGGCTGAGAAGGCACTGAATGGTGGGTTGAGGTGGTGAAAGGAAAGATACACACACGAGGATAGTGATCTCTCACTAGTTGGGACACAAGGTGAGAATTTGTACAGAGAAAACAGTTCAGTCCTGTGGCTTTCACCACTGTGTGGTACATTTTTGTGTGTTTCTTTGAATTGTCTGTATTTGGGGCTACTCTTCGAGGCTAAAGAAACAGAAAGGGACTGTGTAAAGTCTATAATGCAGTAAAAGAAAGTGGTATTTCAGTGGTAACAAACTGAAACAAACTTAGAAAATCAAAATTGTGGATACTTTACTTAACAGACAATGCTGCTGCTGCTGGAGTGGGTTGCCACTTCCTTCTCCAATGCATGAAAGTGAAAAGTGAAAGTGAAGTCGCTCAGTCGTGTCCGACTGTTAGCGACCCCATGGACTGGAGCCTACCAGGCTCCTCCATCCGTGGGATTTTCCAGGCCAGAGTACTGGAGTCGGGTGCCATTGCCTTCTCCACAAACAATGCTGTATTTCCTTAAAAACTATAAAGCTGTACTGTCGATTTTATTTTTCTCTGTTTTATAACACACTTCCATGTCATATGTTTTATAACACATTTTCATGTCAAATTCCTATAGAGCTCCAGGCCCTTGATTAGACACCCCATTTTACCTTTGGTGAGGAAAGTTATCAGGACTGACAAAAACTTTGTCGATCCTAGTGCAAAACGAAGATATGTGAACGATTCTTTGTTACAAAATATTAATAATTTCCAGAAAATTCCAGCAGAGCATTGAACCAAGAGTGAGAGCCCTTCTGACTATGCGGTCCTTTGCAGCTGCCCAGGCTGCCTGTGTAGGAAGCTTGCTTGAAGGTAGCCTTTGTTAAACAGGGCAGCGGCCTCTTCACTTGTCTCTGAGTGTCAAACAGGTGACTCCTTTTAACTTTAAGAGATGTTCGAATTTCCACTCACTTCCCCTCCCAGATTCGGGAGATTCTTCTGTGCTGGGGTTTGGGACTACAGTATCAGAAAAGCACGTAAATGTGGAGAAGCAGGCCTTGTAGCATGTGGGAAGCATTCAGGCAAGTTCCTCGATTGCCTTGTCCCAAGGCAGACAGCAAGGTGCTGACAGGCGTTATGTGGTTTTCTCTTTGAGAACTGAGCCCCCCAGCTGAGGGTATGCAGGTGCTGGAGGCTGTGATTAGCGTTGGCCCTTTGCCTGGCCACATGGATGTGAGTATTTTGCAGCAAAGTCATCCCTGTTGCCCTGTCCTTGTTTATACTACTTACTTAGCTGGGAAGAAAAAGCCTTACAAGGCAACAGCAGGGCAACTGTTTCTCCTAACAGGTAAAGAACCACCCCTGAACCCCCACTCCTGCCCCTGACAGCTAAGGGCTGGTTTCAGCTTACGATGGTGGGTGTATACAAAGATCAGCCATCTCTGATGAGAGGGAGCTATGGTCAAGCAGTTTCATATTTTCACATGCTCTTCACTCTGCTCACCAAGTCTTCTGCCTCATCCCTATTAAGTTTTCAAGACTTAGCTCAAATATTATGTCTTTGGGACGCTATCTTGAATCACCATTCATCCCTATTCTAGATTAGGCGTATTTCCTGGGTGCTTCTCATGGCAGAGATCGTTTTTGCTGATGTTCTTTGTTTTCAACTGCTGTATCCTCTGCTGTTCAGTGTCTGAAATGTAATAGATGTTCTGCAAACATTTGTTGAATGAATGAGTCAGCTAATATGTCAATATTTGCCACACTTTTTTCCCCTTAGCCCAAACTGGCTTTTTAACTAAGGTTATACTCCTTGGTTAGCTCAAGCAGAACAAGGGATTAAGAAGTGCAGGCAAAACATCCATGAGAGCACACTTCATCACCCACAGTGATGAGTCACTTCTAAATTAGAAAGAACATGAATTACTTGTGAGCTAACCATTTCCATTGCTAAGCTTGAAGATGGCAGTTCTAAGAGTTGACTGGCCATCTATAATCACCAACAAGCAACGCCAGGTAAAAGTCAGCCCAGAGAAGGAGAAAGGACTGTACATTTATAGCCTTTCCTGAAATCCATCCTAACAACTCGCAGTCCATTAAATTCTTACCTTCGTCTAAATAATAATGTGAGAAGCAAGATTCCCAGATATCATGTTTACAGCAGTCCTGGCCCATGATAACACTTTGACTGATGTTGAAAGGAAGAACCATGAAGTGAGTTTTCCATAAAACTAAATTTATATAATTTGAAAGACTGTAATTTTAAGTTTGAGAAACATATAATGAATGATGTTGATATTGATCTGTGAAACCTCAAAATATGGAAACCACAAGTATATAGTCATGGTTTCCTTTTATTTATTTAAATATTTGAGAAAGAGTATTCCTAAATTTTAAGTGTCAACCAACTTTGTAGACCTCCTGCATGATCATAGTGGTAATCACAGTATCTTTTGATTTGTGGACCAAGAAAATATATATGTACACAAGGATTTGAGGATTCTTTGAAAATTTTGCTGCAGCCCTCCAGTGGTTTGCAGCTGACAAGTTGAAAATCACTAACATAGGGGATTTAAAAATGATACGAATATCAGTATAATCCTCACCAGACATGTGACAAAGAGCTAGCCACTTAACTTTCCTAAGGAATTTCCAGAGAAATCACTTGATGTGTCACCACACTGCTTTTCTAAGGTGCTGCAAGGTGCCAAAAAATGTCAAATCAGAAGCAGAGTCATAGAAGAATGCTAGGAAGTTTTTCCCTTTTCCCCCACTTTCATCTCTCTCTCATTCTAGGAATTCTTCCCTTGTTTAGTAGATTGGGGTCTTAGAATTCCTTATTATGCCAACCACAGCAAACTGATGACATAGGTCAGATTGAGGAAGGAACATTATTTGCAATGTCACCATATGATCTTGTCAGACTTGTTGTATATCAGTGGAGAAACATCCATGTCTCTTGCATGTGAAATTTGTTAGTATGGCTAAATTTATCTGTATTTTTTAAACTAATACACAGGACCCACAGCATTGTTTAGGGCAATGAGAATTGCATTTATGGTCTTCTGAATTTATCCAACTTTTGAGACCAACATGAAAAGGGATATGCTCTTCCCATTGTAGGACAATATACCATGTAACTGTGTAATTGACTAAAAGGTAATTGGTATCCATATCGTTCAGGCAGCTGCAATGGGCAGAGCACACCTTGTCACCCATTCTAGAGAAGTAAAAATGGAATAAAATTTTCTCTGGGAGATCAGAGGCAGGTATAGTTGACACTGTCTCCTTGTCAGAACTCTACTTAATTTATGTTTTTATATGTTATTGAGTGAGTCATTTCCTCCTCCTCCTCGTCCTGTCTGTGGTTCTTCTTTCCTTTTCCTTCTCCTCTTCCTCAACACATTCTTTCTCTTCTCCCCCCTCTTCCTTAATTTGCTCCTCTTATATTACTATATCCTCTGTTCAGAAATTACCCTTAACAGTAATAAATGATTTTGGAAACAAATGGAGGGATATTAATTTTGTTGATTTCATTTTATCTCTATTTCCATTGGAGATAACCCCTGGTAATACAAACACTGTTGGTGTTATATTCGAGTGGGTAATCAGAGAAGGTGCTATCCAATTATCTTGGTGATTAAGATATCTGAATAGTAATTAATGAAAAAAAAGACTGTTAAAGGTAAAACTTGCTCTAGAGATGACAGCATCTATCCTTATATGTGAAATACCATTTTCAGTCATCTCCTCCCATTATTTTAATATGCTCTACCTACCCCCTTCCCAAGAAGAAAAGGTATATTTATGTAAATACCTTTTACATCAGATGATCCAGGAGAAAATCAGATTGTTTCTAAATTGAAAGGAATTTGTATACATCTTGTGTTGTGAGGAGATTGTCCAAGATTTTGACCTCCTGGGTCTATGCACATAGATTAAAGGGTTGTTTCCTCAGATTGCAACAAGCACTGCATAAATCATTTCAGAGCCCTCTAGCTTCTTGATTCCACACCCAAAAGCTAACCCACACTCAGTTTTTCTTCTCTTTTTGTTCCTTTTTCTTTTGATTTTCTGCCTTTTTTTTTCCCCCCTTATCTCTCTGTCTTTCCCTCTCTCCTCCATCTCCATCCTGTTGAGACCCAGGGGAGAATAAGAGATACACCCAATGTTGAAAATGGATTTTTAACTCATAAGGATTTGTTGATTTATGTCAAGCAGAGAAGGAGCGTGATAAAACCTACATTTCAAAAGATCACTCTGCCTACACAATAAGGATGAGAGATAGCAGGACTTACTGTCAGATGTAAGCAATTTAATTCAGAAGTGCCATTGGCTTGATATAGTATTTAATAGGCATGGAGAGGATGAATGACTTCTAAGTTTCGGGCTGGATAACAGAGTAGGTATTGGTTTCACTTCCTGTGGTGGGGAACAGTAGGCGGAAAATGTTCAAAAGCAAAGCTGACTAATAAGAAAAAGAAACTGCTGATCAGAAGCCTTGAGATTTGGGGGACCCATCTTTAATATCAGTTTTCTTCACAGAGAAGTTATGGAGGGATATTGGGTGAAATTATTTACACAATGCAAACCCTGTAAGCTGATAGCAGATGAATTACAATTACTGTTTTCAGTGTGCCAGGCACCATTCTTTAAGTGTTAAGTGTTAATGTGTTAATTCATTTAATCTACTTAACAACCCTAAAAGATAGTTACTGTTTTCATTCCTCTTTTGCAGTCAAGTAAACTGAGGCACATCTAGATAAAATACTTTGCAAGATCACACAGTTACTAAATGGGCAAAAGCAAGCTCATAAATCAAGCATTCTAGCTCCAAAGTCAGTGGTCTTTGCTATTATATTATTCTAGCTCAGAAAGATACTCATTCTTTTTGCTATTCTTGTATACACGTTTCCCCATTTCATCCAAATGTGATGGTTTTAGAGGGAAAATCAATTAAACTGAAGTTTTGGAGTTTTGGACATTCTGGTTAGTTGAGGTTTAGCCAGAGTCAGTTCTAGAAGGGCACTGCCAAATTGCGAGGAGCCACGGAGCTATGAATCCACTTTGTTGGAGCCCCTTGTAAACTTGCAAATTACATCTAATCACCAAAAAATGCAAGGATTGGCAGAATTTCAAATCCCTGCCCTGTTGAGTTTAAAACCCTGACTGCTGTCAGGTGTGAGCTGCTATTTGTCATAGGTTTTTTTGGCTTTAGACAGAGGCCTTGACGTTGCAGCCCTGGGCCAGGCCGACCTTCACTGAGGAAAAGCAGCGTTAGACGTTTTCCCACTATTAACCCCGCCAGCCTTGCTTGTCTCAGAGCCGGATCAGACTTGTGCACATGGCTTTTTGAAAGCTGATTTTCAATTTCTTATTAACCATTCTCCTGAAATGTTGAGAGCTGGATTATTGTTTGGTGGAGCACTAATACTAGACTATACCAGAATTAAAAGGAAAACCTGCCATCTGCTTAGAGACTTAACTTGTCTGGAATTTTTTTTTAATTCTAACTGCATCTGTAATTATGAGTTTTCTTTCACTCATGTTTCTACTAAGGCAAAACTAATCAAACCAAGAATCTAAATAAAACTATGCATCTTTCTTGGATTGCAAACTATTTAAGGACAGAAATGCTTTCTGATTATTTTCTCAGCTGTTAGCACCCCGATGCACTTCACACACACCTGTGATACCATTCATTGAGATACGGTGAGCTCAAAGGTCAAGTTTGGTGAAGACCATTTGTTAGGTATTTACATATACATTATACACACACAAGCACAAACATAGGTTTCATATGACCTCTAGTTCTCATACAACGCTGCAGTGCATAATTAGTTTCCTCATCTGGTTCATGAATAAATTGAGGCTTAATAAGTGTAGGTCGCTTGCTGAAAGTCTCAACTAGCAGCACTAAAACCAACATTTGAACCCTGGTCTGGTTATGCTTTCAGAGCCCATTTTCTTTCTGTTAAAGCACATGACCTTCCTGGTCCCACCTCATTTCACAGATAAGAACAGAGTTCCACCAGACTTCCTATTCCCAAGTATCCCAAAATAGACACTAGAATAGACCTGTTCCAAAATGTAGTATCTTCTGCATACGTTAAAACAGACCATTTTAATCCATTAATGGGCTTGCTAGAATATAAGGGAATGTGAAGGGTAAAGAAAACATAAGCTGAAATTTAATAGGGAGGAGTAAACAATTGTTGTTCAGTCGCTCAGTAAGCAGTAAGTAACACAAAAAGGGAGAGCGTTCCTGGGGCAAATGATGATGGCAGCGCTATAACTGCACAAAAAAGCCTAAGTGTGTGTAAGAATCAGTAATATAAATTTGATAGATAGTAAAGAGGTTTTATCTTCCTCCTTGGTTCTGGAGGAAGCAAATGCAATTCCTTTCTGGGGGAAAGTATCCTTCATTTAGGCCCTAATTAATTGCAGACATCAACTTCAACAAAATATGACCTCAGATAAATACATACATGCCTATTTAAATAAATGAATAAAATCAAATGCACAAGAACAGACGCCACTGGGAAAGTCCTCAGAAAAGAGGAACAAGAGAACAGTAAACCTTATTTGTGGGGTTAAAATGGAGGAGGGGCTCTAATTTCAAGTAATAATAATAATAGATTAAAAATGCTCATTTCTTTCACTCCTCTATAAAACTCCACTAAAAATTAAGAGGATTTTGTTTTAAGACATACACTCATAGGGATAAATAATGCAAAGGGAAATAATATGAACCTGGAGGACGGAAGACCATCTGTTACTGTCCGGTTTTTGTTCAGTCGCTAAGTCATATCCGACTCTTTGCGACCCCATGAACTGCAAAACGCCAGGCTTCCCTGTCCTTGACTGTCTCCTGGAGTTTGCTCAGATTCACCTCCAGTGAGTCAGTGATGCCATTCAACCATCTCATCCTCTGTTGCCCCTTCTCCTCTTGCCCTTAGTCTTTTCAGCATCAGGGTCTTTCCCAATGAGTCAGTACTGTCTTAGTAGACCTGAAAAAATCAAATTGTAAACCAGTACTGCAGGCATATCTCTTCCAGAGAAGGGTACATCAGACCCATAGAATTGTTGACTCACACACATAAAACTTTGTACTTTGTTTCACTTTTTTTTTTTTTAATTTTTCCTAATTCATTATCCCTTTCCTTTATTCATTTCTATGGTCAACTTAAAAACAATAACATTTAAATTAATTTGAGAGCCAGGTTCGATTCCTGGTTAGGGAACATCCTCTGGTGAAGGAAATGTCAATCCACTCCAGCACTCTTGCCTGGAAAATCCCACGGACGGAGGAGCCTGATAGGCTGCAGTCCATGGGGTCGCAAAGAGTCGGACACGACGGAGCGACTTCACTTTCATTTTCGCTTTCACCTTTAATCTGCCTTAAAAATCTTACCCTTTGACTTTACCAATCTAAGGAAATCTCAACCCTGAATATAGTCTTCAAGGGACTCTCTCTAACATTGGACCTAAATGAACAGTTCTGCTTAAGATTGTCATGAATCAGCAGTTTGACCTCGTGTACATTTCTAATCACCAAACTCAAGTGGCCCATTATGACCCTGTTGTGTTTCTCAGGTCGGTTTTCACCACTTCTCTCAAACTACCTTTTCAAGCCTCACTCTCCTCAGACCTCCATCCATCTCACCTTTGCCCACAATCTCAGCAACAAACTTTTATTAGAGTAAAATGCAGCTACCTAACTGCTTTCTTTTAACTGTTCATTTTCATCAACAATTAAACACCTTACAATCCCTCCTCTTAAAAACAGATGCCAACAACCTCACTTCTTACCATCCCATGGCTCTCAACCCTCCAGGAGCAAATTCTTGAAAAAGGTTTCTTTCACATTATCTCCATTTTAGCAGCTACAAATCCCTGTTGGAACCACTATATTCTCTTTGCTGTCTTGTTCTGGTCACCAGTGGCATTTCTACTGCTCACTTTAAAAAGGGATTTTTATCAAACTGTTTATTTTGAAATAACTAAGTTTACAAAGGAGTTCCAAATATAATACAGAATTCTCTTATAAGCTTCCCCTGGCTTCCCCTAAATTAACATCTTGCATAACCATAGCACTATGACATAAACTAAGCGATTAACAGTCATGTAATACTGCTAACTAAGCTATAGACTTTCTTTGGATTCAACCAGGTTTTTTTCAATAATTTTCTTAGTCTGTTCCAGGATAATAAACACGTTGCATTTAGTTGCCATGCCTCAGTCTCCTCTCATCTATAACAGTTCCTCGGTCTTCTGTACCGTTTTTGGCCTTGACACTTCTGAAGAGTACTGGTCAGTGGTTTTGAAAAATGTCTCTCAGTATGGGTTTTTCTAAGGTTTCTTCATATTTAGGTTGAGGATATGTATTTTTGGTAAGATTGCCAGAGCAGTGATGCGATAGCATTCTTAATGCATCAGATCTGCAGTGCATAATGTCATTTTGTTTCATTATTGGCAAAGTTAACCTGGATCATTTGATTAAAGAGATCTTCAGTGTAAAGTTAGAATATCTTTGTTTAGAATTAATAAATATACTGGAAAGATGCTTTAAGATTATGCAGATACACTCTTTCTCCTCAAACTTTTGCACATTAATTTTAGCAGCCATCAGCGGCTGTCACCTGCAAAACTGATTATTCTGCTCCAATTTTCTATTTCCTTTACTCTGTCTTCATTAATTACTTGGAAATTATCTGTAATGAAGAGCTCTCTTTTCTCTTTCATATACTAATTTATATATTATATATTTATATCAGAATGGATCTCAGATATTTATCATATGTGTTATCATCCAATACCATCATTAGTAATTTTTTTATTCCAGTTGTTCAAGCTCTAGCTATTCAGAGATCTTTTAGACTGGCTGCTTTGTCCCTTTGACTTGGCTTCAGACAAATACACTCTAACATTCCAATCTCCCAAAGTCTTTGAATCCCTTCCTTTTCATTAAGCCAAGGCAGGTTTGACATTTCTAAATCCCTTCCTGCGGGCCACTTTTTGGTCCATGTTGTAGCCAACCAACCAAACAAGCTGATGGAAACCTTCAGAACTCCCCTAGCTGCCACATTAAATGCAGAATCTCTGCTCAGTGAGCCCACCATCCTTACCTAAATGCTTTTCACACTCCATATTCTTTTCTTGAGCATGTAATATGGATAAGTTATTTTAACCCTCTTTACTTCAGTTTTCTCAATTGTAAAATAAGGAAAATGAAATCATCTTACAAGATGGTTTTGAAATGATTACATATGTAGCACATTTTCATAGGCATATCAATAGGCACTTAGTAAATATTTCTTATCATTTACTTATTGTTATTTTCCTTCCAGACCATAGCTTCATCATCATCTCTACATGAATAATTAAAAATTTTAAATCTTCTGCTCACACCTGAGTTCCAGATGTTTCCTGAACTTCTAGCTCCACATCATCCCCTTGATACCACAAAGGCACATCTAGTCAGCCATTGTCATTATTCTTCCCCCAAACCTCAGCCTCTTCCAGGTTTATTAGTCCAAATAGATGGCAGCAGTATCCTTCTAGTTTTTCTAAACAGGAATCTAGGAGTTATATTCCTCCTGTTGTTCTTTCCATTTCTGTTCTATGTCCAATCCATTACCCCATCCTGCTTGCTGTACTCCTTAAACATTTCATCTACCCAACCAGTTATTTCTATTCCAGTGGCCACCATCCCAAATCAGGCCTTTCTTCTGTACCATTTCTAGATCCTAAAAAGTGGTTTACCCACAGCCACTCTTGCTTTCTCCATTTTTGCTTCTCTTAGGTGATGCAAGAGTGATTGTTTACAAAATAAGGCACATTCATCTCTATACCTCCTTGCTTTAAATCAGAGTTCAGCAGATTCTTTTCTATACAATGCTGGACAATAACTATATAAGGCCTTGTGTTTGAACTGCCTAACTCTTCCATTGTAGCAAGTCATAGCTCATGTGTAATGAGCATGGCTGTGTTTCAGTGAATCTTTATTTTATTTACAAAAAAACAGGCTTGGGGCCAATTTGGTTTCTGAAAAAGGAAAAATCTGAAGCAAGTAGTATCTGGAATGGGATATTAAAATAACAGACATCAACCTAAACACCAGTTGTAAAGGACACCTAGATTTCTGATTTAGGAGATGCAGGGAGAAATATTCAGCATTTCTGCCACCCGATGCACCAGACAAGTGTGCTGTAGCCACAGCTTCAGACATGCTTTGAAGCCACCAAGTTGTCAGAAGGTGGGTTGGGCTGAATGTGGGGAATCAAGGGTTAAGTATGGATAAAATGTGTTCAAAAAATACCAGCATTTAGTTCAGTTCAGTTCAGTTCAGTCGCTCAGTCGTGTCCGACTCTTTGCGACCCCATGAATCGCAGCACGCCAGGCCTCCCTATCCATCACCATCTCCCAGAGTTC
>SJYX01012865.1:35627-47616 GCA_006410675.1 Oreotragus oreotragus | reverse complement strand
AGTACATCATGAGAAACGCTGGACTGGAAGAAACACAAGCTGGAATCAAGATTGCCGGGAGAAATATCAATAACCTCAGATATGCTGATGACACCACCCTTATGGCAGAAAATGAAGAGGAACTAAAAAAAGCCTCTTGATGAAAATGAAAGAGAAGAGTGAAAAAGTTGGCTTAAAGCTCAACATTCAGAAAACTATCATTGTATCTGGTCCCTTCACTTCATGGGAAATATTAGGGGAAACAGTGGAAACAGTGTCAGACTTTATTTTGGGGGGAGGGGCTCCAAAATCACTGCAGATGGTGATTGCAGCCATGAAATTAAAAGACGCTTACTCCTTGGAAGGAAAGTTATGACCAACCTAGATAGCATATTCAAAAGCAGAGACATTACTTTGCCAACAAAGGTCCATCTACATTTCCACTGCTATGGTTTTTCCAGTAGTCATGTATGGACGTGAGAGTTGGACTGTGAAGAAAGCTTAGGGCTGAAGAATTGATGCTTTTGAACTGTGGTGTTGGAGAAGACTCTTGAGAGTCCCTTGGACTGCAAGGAGATCCAACCAGTCCATCCTAAAGGAGACCAGTCCTGGGTGTTCATTGGAAGGACTGATGCTGAGGCTGAAAATCTAATACTTTGGCCACCTCATGTGAAGAGTTGACTCATCGGAAAGACCCTGATGCTGGGAGGGATTAGGGGCAGGAGGAGAAGGGGACGACGGAGGATGAGATGGATGGATGGCATCACCGACTTGATGCACATGAGTTTGGGTGAACTCTGGGAGTTGGTGATGGACAGGGAGGCCTGGCGTGCTGCGATTCATGGGGTCTCAAAGAGTCAGACACGACTGAGCGACAGAAATGAACTGAACTGAACTGAAGAGAGATGATAGAACAGGACCAATTGTAGGAGGACAGCAGCTCACAGAGGAAGAAACATTCTGGACTCAGGCAGTCGTGGGTGAGGATTTCCACTCCTCTGCTAGTCAGCCATGTGTTCTTAGAGAAAAAATTATCTAACATTGCATATTTGTCATGAGGATTAAACTAAATTATACATGTGACAATACCTAGCACAGTCCTTGGCACATACTGTGAGCTCAATAACACTCGTTTCCTATTATCTATAATTTAACCTCTAAAATGACCTGTTGTTTATTTGTGAGCAGTCTCACTGTTGTCACTCCAGAGAAAAAGGAAGTGATGATTTCCAGAATCACCTGCTCTTTGTGAATATCATGTGCTACCATAATGACTAATAATAATATTTTGTGAAAGCACTTACAGATGGAATTTGTCATTTCCAACTTGGGTAACATAATAATGACATTGTGATGTAGAGAAATTAGGTTCTAGGATTGGAACTGTCAATCAGGATTATCTTTCAAAGTTGAGAGAGGTAGGAAGCTATTAAAGACAAGATACATTTCCATTGCTCACCTCCTAAGCCTCTCTTTAGTCCATCTCTTTATTTTTGTTCCATCCCTTATTTTTAGTTTAGACATCATATTTCTTGCCTGTATTTTTGCCAAGATGTGAAATTGGTTTTCCTGCCACCACTCTCATCATCTGCTGATCTTAATCTCTCCAGAAGGGTTTTTGAGAAATTTAAACCCGATGCTCTGCCTCTTCTGTTTAACATGGCCCCTCATCACCCGCAAGTTGATGGCCAAAATCACGTTCTTTGAGACTGTGTGTTTAATTAGCCCTTACCTACCACAGCAATCTCTCTCATTGTGTTCCATCCTGCCTACATTCCACTTGTGCCTGGCAGTGGACTTGTTACCCTGGTAAAAAAGAGAGACTTGGGTCTCTGCACATTTCTGTACACTATTTGCTCTTATAGGAATACTTCACTACCACCATCTTCCTCTGAGCTTGAGTAACTTCTGATGGTCTTTCAAATACTTGGTCAAGTGTTATTTTTTCTGGCAAGTTTTTGCTCGTCTCCCTGGCCTCAAAAGTATACATTCTTCTTATTACTGAGAGGAATCTCAGGATCACTCGGGCCTTTTCCACATAGAATTGTCATGACTCATTAACTCAAAGGGCTTTCTCAACTAGACCATGAATTCCTTGCTGTTAGGGAAGCATCTTTGTGTCCTTCAACATCTGGCACAACCTTGGGTTTCAAAAAATGTTACTTCGTGAACGCGTTCATTTAGAATTTCTATCATTTGGTCCAAATTTAAAACCTTCTGGCTTTGGTCAGACAAGATGATCCCAACAATAAAGTTGTAGCAGTAGATAACTCTTGTCAGAAGGTTCTGTTGACATGAGGGGTAGATGGGGGGACTGGGTCTCCCCCACTCAGATGAAATGACATCCACTCCTTTGTGAAGCAGTAAGATAAGGAAAGGCCAACCATGAAAAGTTAGGTATAGCTGGAAGGAATCTGCGGTTTTCCCACTGTTCTTGAGAAGCAGAAATGAAGTGCCAAAGGGCCCCGCCAGCATGTTAGGCTGGTTAGAGGCAGAACTGGGGCAAGAACCCAGTTATCTTACCCCCAATCCAGTAGTCACCCACTTGTGTTTTCTACTCTAGCCTGAGTTCTGTTTGTTTATTTTGTTTTGGGAAATAAGCTACTTACCATGCCAACTTCCCACTTAATTGGTCAGGCTGCCGAGATTGTTCTTACCTGGGGAGGTGAGTCATGTCAGCACCTAGGGAGATTCTCCTGCTTTGTTTTGGGGCTATGGAACACTTCACAAAGAAAAGAAAAATAGCGTAGGGGCTGCAAAAAGGCTGTTGACTCTGTTCTTTCATATATATCCCACTGGCATGTTCTCATGAAATTGCCTCCTATTTTCCTCTCATTTTCCTTTCCCTGCCTTCCTTAAAAGAAACATCCGTATAACTTATGGAAGGGTGCCAACATCAGCCAATGCATATATTAAAGTTTTAAATCAGTTATTGTTCTAGTACACACCCTGGGGTTGAGAAAGAAAGAACATCCAGGACTAACAAACCTGATTGTTCTGGCAAAGTTGCCATTCAATTCCTGCTGGCATTTCTGGGCTTTTCTTTTCATTTAATATTCCAACCTCATTAAAAAAAAAAAGTTAATGGCTCAAGTAGCAGTTTTTCACATTACTATTTCATTCAGTTTCTCTGTAAGAGTTTTACCTCCCAGTCTCGAGAGGCTTACCTAGAGGGCACAATCCCCAGAGTTTGCTTCCTTAGATGCAGAGACAGCTGTCAGTCTGATGGCGAGTTCATTAGACTCACTTTATTAACTTCTGAGCAAGGGAGAGACTCGGGCTTGGGAATATGAACCCTTCACAACTTGGCATTCTAGGCTGAGAAAGACACTTAATCATAAATTGCGTATAACTTTGTGAATTTTTAATTTTTATAACACTCCGAATTTTAACAATTTCTCTGAGTTGAACCTATACAAGTATTCTGATTAATACTGTTTGAACAAAAGTTCCTATACAGTATGACGCATTTTTTTTTTTTAGGCAAATACTGGAAGTCAGTAAGGATGATGGCGATGCCAAGGAGCTGTGCTCTGGCTGGGGCTCAGCTGCAAGAGGAGACGGAGACTGTTTCTGCCCTGGCCTCCCTGACAGTGGATGTGGAACAGCCCTTTGCTCAAGAAGACAACAGGTATGAATCCAACATGGAGAGGGGGGATCATTAATTTTGGTTACATCCAGGTGCATCATTAGCGCTCGTGAACCTCTCTCCAGCCTCTTCTTCATCTGACTCCTCCAGTTCCACCACCTGTCTTCTCAGAAGCCATAGAGGCCACAGCGCATGCTGTCGGCTATTAGGAATTGACGTGTTTCATTCTCCGTGAGAAGCACAGAGCTGGAGCATGTGGTTGCAGTTCACAGAGATGGGATGAGATAGATCCTCTCATCATTCTGCAATTACTAACAAAGGGGGAAAAGGGGAGCAGAAGCTGGAGGTATGGCTTGTCAGTTGGGGAACCTTCTATGACTGTCTATGACATCCATGACATCCAACTACTGGATGAAGAGAAAAGTTACCTCCCAAGGAGACAGGAATGTGTGTAAAGGAATGTGTGGACCTGGGTCTGATATTATTTTACTTTATGATAGGAAGGAGTTGATTTTCATAAGCCTTCATATGAATAGCTTTCAAGGAAAAAAATGATGACCTAAGATTGCTTCTCCTTTTAAGAGATGTGTGTACATTTTGGTGTTCAACAGACCAAGCTCCATTCAGTATTTCTTTTACGTGTACGAAGACCAAAACCCCCACACATATACGAAAAGTAACGGTGCTGTTTGTGGATGACTTCAGGGTCACATTTCTTCAGTTTAAAGATGACTAGGTGAGGCTTTACTAAAGCTCTGCCAGCTTGCACTTCTAAATTGCTTCTGAGGGTGAAATTGAACTCCCTCCCTCAATAACATCACCATTCATTAACACGGATCCTGCTACTAGTACATAGGTTGGCAGTTTTCCCAAGAATGCACAAATTTGAACAGTTTTAGCTTTCTTGCTTTTACTGGGTATTCAGAGTTTAATGGATTTAACATCTTGCTTTGTCCATAAAGAGCAGGAGATACGTTCAATAATAGATTTCATTTTTGTGCAATTGTTTTTTCTTACTACAACCACTTAAAAAGGCATCTTCATATGGGTGCATAAGGGAAAACTTATTTTACATCTGATAATATGAACTAACCCCCTGCTGTTCCCAGCTAAGAACAAAACCAAGTTCATAATTCAGAGGTGTTGTAGTTATTCCCAAGGCCAAATACAGTTAGTTGTCTGTCATTTGAGGGCTGTAAAACTAAGGAAACTAACATCTGTTAGTGCTGGATGTAAAAGGAGCATAGCTATTCTTTAGAATCCACTTAATATAGAGAAGCAAAGCTAAATTCTAGCCTGAGTGAAGTGAATTATAAGTGTAATTGTAATTTCTCCTGTTAAATTGCAGAGCTTAGAATAATTAAGAATAGTAAGTCCTGTTGTGAGCCCCATGTAATATAAAAATCTCAGTAGGTTGGAGGAATTGCTCTGTGAGCATGTTTGTTTATCCTCAAGTACATAGTGTGCTTGACTCCTGATAAACTACAGGAAATTGACCCTGACTTCAGTTCACAGTGATTTTTTAAGCTTCATCTGATGGCAGAGAAAGAATGGGGAAAGGTGAATATTTTAATGTACAGGGGAACAAAGTTGAAGGTTGTGGCTTGAATTCATGTTTCTTTATCAGCTTTAAATGATTGTATCTATTTTGATTAATTTTTCTTATGGGAAAGAAAATGGTTTTGCTTGAAATATTTTCTGTGGCTTTGAACTCACTTTTTCAGCAGTGAAAAAGAAAAATTCTTCTAGAACTGGCTTTTGCATTTCTGTTGAACCATGCATGAATTTCATCACAGAGAGTCAGACAGGGAAAACCCTTGAAAGCCACAGAGCGTTTATTCTTTTCACAGGAATGCTATCAGAATTGTCCTCCTACTCGATATAGGAAAAAATGGCTTTCACAATGAGGTAAAGAGGTAGAAATGTTCTTGAGCCTTTGTTATGAATGCAATGTTATAAGTACATAGGAAATTGAAAAATTAGAAAAATCAGAGAGCTAAATGGATGGAAAAGGGTGAAGGCAAGATTCTTTTTATAGGAAATTCTTGCCAGTTATTTTGGAGAATATATTGGTGTTTGGAGTGAGATGACTCATTTTGCACTAAGATTTTGGGTAAAGCAGCTCTTTTCCTGGCCAACTCATATCTGACTCATTTACCACTAGTGAATAAAGGATAAAATGCTCCTGGCTAGGGACCATTCTAAGTATTTTTTGTTCATTTTTTTTTGGTGGGGGGGGAGGTGGGGGAGATGACAACACAGTGCAAAGTCATTTCATTTTTATAACTCACTGATGGAACATGAATAATAAATTATTAGAGACAGGATGTGCATTCATTTTGGGGATGGTTGACTGAAGTATAGTTTTCAAGACGTAATTTTCAGGTGGCAAAGGACTTGAGCAGGAAGGAAGTGACTGGTGGTGGGTCAGCAAAAAACAAGACAGGACAAAAGTAAAAGACAAAAGCAAGTGGGACCAACGAGTATGTTCGGAGGATGTGGACATGTCGTTGGGAAGAGAAGACCGTGGTCTTAGCTCTTCTCATGTTTGGCAGGAGATGGCACCTTTAAAAGCTGGTATTTGCATTGGTCACATAAGTCTCAGATGCTTCTGCCGTGAAAGGCCAGTGCAGTGCTGAGGTTTATTCTTGCGTACCAGTCCAGGCCCTGCTGAAAGTCAAGAGCAATTTCTCTCTGGCAACCAGGAGTTCAGAATGAGCAACCCCTAAGTTATTGGGAGCGTATTTAGACTCTGGATTTTCTGACTGTTTTTTAATCAAAACAAAGTTAGGTTTTCAAATGTCAGTTTATTGATTATAGTGTCAGTCACACAGCTGAGCTACCAGGGAAGCCCATTCAGTCACACTGGAACTTCATCATCTTCAACTTCTATCAGTTTTTCTCGTGAAAGAGATAATCTCAAGTCATTATATTATACATAAGCATGGGAAAATGTGTCATTTTGAATCTTGTCCTTCTGTTTTTTGAATAACTATCTCATCTACATATATTTTTTCAAAGTATAATGAGCTAGAAACTTCTAAGTATCTGTTTTGGCTTTCAGTAGCTTATCAGTAGTGGCAAGGACTTTATAACCACATTTTCCTGTATCTGGAGATTTATATAGAGACCTATTAAATACACATTTATGTCTAATAGAAATACAACTTGGTTTTCCATGTTTTGGGAATGTCTCTTACAGGTTTATGGAAGCTAAATGTTACAGCAGTTATTCAGGTTTCTGATTTTTCTCTATGATATATGATACCATTATTTTGAGCACTTGATTTATCTAGCCAGGCAAACATTCCAGTTTTCATTTTATTCTTAATTTTCATCCAGTGTCAACAATTCATTAGTTGAAAAGTGGGCCAAGATTAGGAAGCTCCTAGTAAGGGAAAAGACAGTATGCCCCTTCTTACCTTCCTGTCCTCCTCCTGGGCCCTTCATTTTTCTCTGTGTTCAGTGCCTGAAGTGTATTCCTGGGATGTGTGTGAACTCTTAGGGAATAAATCCAGTGTGTTTGGGTTTGTTTACAAGTAAGTGTTTAATTTGAAAAAAAGAAACAGTATACTTCTCTGTCACCTTCTTACCACTACAGAGGAAGAGTAGAGTGTGACTCTGGAGTCAGCTTTGTGTGTGCTCAGTGACCTTAGCCGTGTCTGACTTTGCAACCCCATGGACTCTCGCTTACCAGGCTCCTCTGTCCATGTGGTTCTTCAAGAATACTGGAGTTGGTCGCCACGCCCTCCTCCAGGGGATCTTCCCTAGGTTCAGGTCCCATCTCCAAATTAAGCAGCATGTGCCTGATCAACAGTTATTATCTCTCTGGGCTTTACTTTCCTTGTTTTTAAAATGAAGGGAATTTTCATAGGGTTTTGAGGATGAAATGAGATAATTCATCTTAAGAACTTAACACTTGACAGCATGGTAAGTATGCAATATTAAGGTTGGCTTTTATTATTTTTCTATCATTTTCCTGCTGCTTCAGTTTGCTTTATTGTTTTCCCTCCCTTAATATATTGTTCATCTAGTGACCTACAATATTACAAATAGATTGTACNTTGAAATGGCCAACCCCCAGACACCTGATAGAAAATGAAGTGTTGAATTCAATAACTCTGCCTAACTCTGACAATTTGGAAGATGTTAATAATTAATTCCAATTCTCCCTCCCTTCACCACTCACTCATAATGGACAAAGGGGAGTCAATGTTTGCCTGAACCACCCAGATAATTGCTATTTCTTTCCACTTGCCTGGGCATGTTCTGAAAGCACGCATATCAATTATCACCAGGAAGTAGTGGCTTTCCCTCTTACCTCTTTGTTTTGTTTATCATTTTTTAAGAGTGGAATGTGATCAGAGGGCTAGCCCAGTGCCCAAAGGCTGAGTCATGTAAACAGATGGGGTGGTGGAAGGAGGAGGGCCCTGACTGTTCACAGAGATCTACAAGAGGAAGAAAGGACTTACCGGAGATAAGAACAGCAGGAAGAAATATCTTTAAATTTTAGTTTAAATGTCCTATAGACTTTGACCCAGCAATTCTACTTCTGAGAATTTATCCTTATATTAGTTGAGGTCTAACCTGGAAAAGAGAAACCCCTCTAAGTATTTAAGCAGGGGCTCCCTGGAGCTCCAGCTTCCCCAGTGGCTCAGTGGTAAAGAATCCATCTGCAAGCCAGAAGATGCAGGAGACACTGGGTGGATCCCTGTTGAATCACTGCTGTGCACCTGAAACTAATATTATAAATCAACTATTCCTCAATAAAAATTTAAAATAAAATGAACAAAAAATAAATAAATAAAATAAAATGAACACTGCAGACAAACACAGGAGAATTTATTCCATTTATCTTGAAGTCCTAACACATGCCTAGGCACTTGTTAAGTGTCTTGAGATCCTGATGGATGATGAGGAACAAAGGATGAGACAATAACACAAGTGTCATAGTGAATCTGTGGCACAGGCTTCTGCAGATCAGAATAGACTAAGAATCAATAGGCAACTCCAAAGGGAAGACAGGGAAGGGCAACCTAATTGTTATTTTGCCAAAAAAAGCTAAACAAACAAGGTATGAACTACAGATACCATCTATCATTAAAGAAATAGGAGGACAAAAATCTAGGTCAAGATTTTAAATTGAATACATTTAAAGTAATTACATTGTACTACTTTTCTCCTTTTAGTAACCACTGGACTTTATAACCCCCAAATGTCTTCCTCTTTCCAAGATTTTCCAATCCTGACCTGTTTTGTTAAAGCAGTTTGTGCTTTGTGGGAGGCACAAGCTGAAGAAATTATTAGGGTTAAAAACCTATTTAAAATTAGTTAATATCCATCCAGGAGATTGACTTGCTATTGATCACCATTAAAGAAACCATGGAGTGGCGGCTGCATGGGCACAGGAGGGCCAAGAGGAGCTACTCCATGTTTAAGGTCAGGAGGGGTGGCGGTGAGGAGATACCCCTCGTCCAAGATAAGGAGCAGCAGCTGCACTTTGCTGGAGCAACCATGAAGAGATACCCCACGTCCAAGCTAAGAGAAATCCAAGTAAGATGGTAGGTGTTGCAAGAGGGCACCAGAGGGGGCAGACACACTGAAACCATAATCACAGAAAACTAGCCAATTTGATCACACAGACCACAGCCTTGTCTAACTCAATGAAACTAAGCCATGCCATGTGGGGCCACCCAAGGCAGACGGGTCATGGTGGAGAGGTCTGACAGAATGTGGTTCATTGGAGAAGGGAATGTCAAGCCACTTCAGTATTCTTGCCTTGAGAACCCCATGAACAGTATGAAAAGGCAAAATGATAGGATGCTGAAAGAGGAACTCCCTGGGTCAGTAGGTGCCCAATATGCTACTGGAGATCAGTGGAGAAATAACTCTAGAAAGAATGAAGGAATGGAGCCAAAGCAAAAACAATACCCAGCTGTGGTTGTGACTGGTGATAGAAGGCAGGTCCGATGCTGTAAAGAGCAATATTGCATAGGAACCTGGAATGTCAGGTCCATGATTCAATTAACATAGCTTAAGACAAACATTTCTGTAAGAAAAATGCATTGGTTAACTCAAGGTTTCAGAATAGTTAACTTCAGGTGAAACCAAGTGTCATTTCAGCAACACAGTATTTTAAGAGAAACCTCCTTTCAAATTTATATAGAGAAGAAAAAAAATATTGCTAGTTTGCTTTCTCCTGCTGCTTAAGAGAGATAAAAATGTCTGACACTTGCAGTTTATTTCCTCCTTTTGGAGACCACTGGCCTTCCTGCCTGTTACCCTCTCAAGTTCTACAAAGGACATTAACTTTAGCTTTCACCTAGAATGGAGAGTATGAATTTTTCTTCAATTCATATGTTAAATATGGCGTTACCCCCCCCGCCCTTCATGGGAGCTCAGAAGGGAATTTTTAATTCATTTTCTATGTCTCTAGTAATAGTCTGAGATTAGGATTGTAATTTTTATGTGTCTTGAAAAAAAAGGTGTGTGTATAAAATGTTAATCATAATGTATCAGTTACTTTATTTCATGAGTAATACCTATTTTAGACTATTCAAAATTGAAACTAAAAGGACTAACACAGAATGTGAGCACTAGAAGTCTTTAAGCATCTCACTTATCTTACCTGGATTTGAGTCCAGACCTGGACAAGTCACACCATTTGGCTATGAGTGAATTTAGTGTTTCAAGTAGTTTTTATCTTGGCTGCAGAAGATTTGATCCAGTTTAGCATTATGGGTTGTTCTCAGCGGTATTTGGATTCCTACATGAGATTTGCTGCAATGCAGGAGACCTGGGTTCGATCCCTGGGTTGGGAAGATTCCCTGGAGGAGAAGGTGGCAATCCACTCCAGTATTCTTTCCTGGAGAATCCCCATGAACAGAAGAGCCTGCCGGTCTACAGTCCATGGGGCTGCAGTCAGACACGACTGAGCGACTAAACACAGCACATAGAACATATGAGATTTGCCTACACTGTAATTTGAACCACTCTCGGAGTGGCTATGATAATGGATTTCACTTAGAGGCAGCAGAGCTGCTCTTGAACCGGAAAGTTCTAGAGAAGCAATTTCAGTGTTGTGCTAGTAAAGGAAGCAGACCCAAGGGAACTGCGACCCATTACACAGGTATTCCAACATGCGTCACAAAGCAAATGCTGCAGACCTGCTACCTAACCATCTCCAGTTGGAGAAATTTTCCTTTCAATTTAGAAAGCATGACTAAGTGATGTTTTCTATTAGAGTGTTTCTCACTGCCAGTGCAGACACACTCTCTATTATGCTCTCTTTCTCCCTCTCTCTTGCCTGCTTTTCATACAATGTTCCTTTCTTGGGGTAAGATGAAGAAAGAAGGAAACTTAGATTTCAGTAAACAGACTTCAGTGATATCCTGAGGCCATCATATGCCAGATGTCTGCACTCGAACACTTAGCCTGTTTTAATTAATAACATTACATTCATATGCAAATAGAGTTAAATGGATTCAATTTGCATTCCCTTTTACAGAGTGACTGGAAGTCTCCCCATCTTGGGAGACCTAAGTTCAGTTCAGTTCAGTCACTCAGTCGTGTCCGACTCTTTGCCACCACATGAATCGCAGCAAGCCAGGCCTCCCTGTCCATCACCAACTCCCAGAGTTCACCCAGACTCACATCATCGAGTCCATGATGGCATCCAGCCATCTCATCCTCGGTCGTCCCCTTCTCCACCCGCCCCCAATCCCTCCCAGCATCAGAGTCTTTTCCAATGAGTCAACTCCTCGCATGAGGTGGCCAAAGTACTGGAGTTTCAGCTTTAGCATCATTTCTTCCAAAGAAATCCCAGGGCTGATCTCCTTCAGAATGAACTGGCTGGATCTCCTTGCAGTCCAAGGAACCCTCAACAGTCTTCTCCAACACCACAGTTCAAAAGCATCAATTCTTCGGCGCTCAGCCTTTTTCACAGTCCAACTCTCATATCCATACACGACCACTGGAAAAACCATAGTCTTGACTAGACGGACCTTAGTCGACACAGTAATGTCTATGCTTTTGAATATACTATCTAGGTTGGTCACAACTTTTCTTCCAAGGAGTAAGCATCTTTTAATTTCATGGATGCAATTACCATCTGCAGTGATTTTGGAAGCAAGATCCGATGCTGTAAAGAACAATATTGCATAGGAACCTGGAATGTCAGGTCCGTGAATCAAGGCAAATTGGAAGTGGTCAAACAAGAGATGGCAAGGATGAACGTCGACATTCTAGGAATCAGTGAACTAAAATGGACTGGAATGGGTGAATTTAACTCAGATGACCATTATATCTACTACTGCAGGCAGGAATCCCTCCAAAGAAATGGAGTAGCCATCATGGTCAACAAAAGAGTCCAAAATGCAGTACTTGGATGCAATCTCAAAAACGACAGAATGATCTCTGTTC
>SJYX01012865.1:20964-31726 GCA_006410675.1 Oreotragus oreotragus | reverse complement strand
TCTATCAGATCTAGGCCCTTAAATCTATTTCTCACTTCCACTGTATAATCATAAGGGATTTGATTTAGGTCATACCTGAATGGTCTAGCGGTTTTCCCTACTTTCTTCAATTTAAGTCTGAATTTGGCAATAAGGAGTTCATGATCTGAGCCACAGTCAGCTCCTGGTCTTGTTTTTGTTGACTGTATAGAGCTTCTCCATCTTTGGCTGCATAGAATATAATCAATCTGATTTCGGTGTTGACCATCTGGTGATGTCCATGTGTAGGGTCTTCTTTTGTGTTGTTGGAAGAGGGTGTTTGCTATGACCAGTGCATTTTCTTGGCAAAACTCTATTAGTCTTTGCCCTGCTTCATTCCGCATTCCAAGGCCAAATTTGCCTGTTACTCCAGGTGTTTCTTGACTTCCTACTTTAGCATTCCAGTCCCCCATAATGAAAAGGACATCTTTTTTGGGTGTTAGTTCTAAAAGGTCTTGTAGGTCTTCATAAAACCGTTCAACTTCAGCTTCTTCAGCGTTACTGGTTGGGGCATAGACTTGGATAACTGTGATATTGAATGGCTTCCACATTAGACCCAGGAAAAAAGTTCTCAAATGTTAGTTGATGTGCATCCCAATCATGTGGACATTTATTACACAGTAGATTTGTTAGGGGAAGCACACTCACTAAAACAGCCCACCCTGGCCAGGCCCTTTAGTAACCATTTTCATGAGCTGTTTTACGACAGGAGGTCCTGGTAAAGAACACGGAACTAATAAGCCATCACCAACCAGAAGAGTTCAGGAAAGGTCAAAAGGAGACACCACATATCTGACCACCTTCCAGAATGCTTCTCTCTGGCATCCATCTTGGCTGAACAAGGTGTGTACCACCAGGAAGGACTCTGAGTCAGAATGATTGGCTAAAGACAACCTGGAAACTAATCCCATCACCATAAAACCTGAGACTGTGAGCCAAGTAGCAGAGCAGTTCTCCTGGGTTCCCTTACCCTACTGCTCTCCACCCGGTGCCCTTTCCCAATAAAATCTCTTGTTTTGTCAGCATTTGTGTGTCCTCAGACAATTCATTTCTGATGTTAGACATGAGCCCAGTTTCAGGCCCTGGTAGGGGCCCTCCTGTAACAGATTCTTGGGCTCCACAGCTGGGTGATTCTATGGATGTGGATGACGGCCCAGTGACCATATTTAGAAAACTAGAGTCCAAGATCTCAAAGCCCCATTTAAGATGCAAACAGAAAGAACTGGGAGTTGGCTGAATGTGAAATTGATTCTCCTCATGAACACACCGTTCATTCAAATCATTTATTGAAAAAGATCTTTTTATATGAAAATCTTCTGACCTGCAGTGTTTCTAGAAGTTTTGAGAAAGAAACACACATATTCTTGGAAAAGACTGAATTTAATCTTTTCAATTGAATTCAATTTACAATTTTGTAAATAAATTTATCACTGCAGAAATGGTTAAAATTCACAAGAAGCCTACTATGGATGATTGTAACACAAAGAAGAACCTTCTGTAAAGTAAAAATTGCCTCCAACTTGTCTATTCTGAACCTTTGATATTCATTTAGATTGAATGTTCTCAAAGCAGAACACATCTGAAATCTGGTTTGTCTAAATACTTAGAAAGTCAAATTGTCTAATTATTAAGCTCTATCCTTATTTCCCAAACATGTATGAATGAGCTTTCAGAAGGGCATTCACAATGATGTGCAGAGACAAAAAAAAAGAAAAAGAAAAAACCATAATCCTCCCCTCTCCAAAAAAAAAAAAACCCTTCCATTGTTCTTAAATGCATTTTCCAAAGGGTCTATGTTTAAACTTTTTTCTAATAAAGGCAATAAAAATCTTTGGGACCAATATTGCCATATAACTTGAAATTCCTTGTCTACTGAAACCCTAGCCAAAAGGCTTTCTTTAGTTTTATATTAAATTATCCCATTTGGTTGGCTGCCTTAATCAACTTAACTGATTATTTGCCAGATCACCATTTCACAATGTGCAGACACCCCATAAGGACTCTTGTGAACAATTTCTTGGGCTCCTTTTTCCTTTTTGTCTAAACATTAATACCATTTCCCACTATGTTTAAAATGGATCACCAACAAGGACCTACCATATAGCACATGGAACTCTGCTCAATGTTGTGGAGCTATATGGATGGGAGGGGGGTTTGAGGGAGAATGGATACATGTGTATGTATGGCTGAGTCCCTTCACTGTTCACCTGAAACTATCACAACACTGCTAATTGGTTATAGTCCAATACAAAATAAAAAGTAAAAAAAAAAAAAAAGAGAGAGAGACTGTCTTCCATCTTACCTTCAGGCCCCTGCCCACAAGCTCAGGTTCACAAGGCTTTGCAGATCTGTTATTGGGTTCGTCTGAAAAAAACAGGAATTTCAGATTTTTCTTTCCTATTTGGGGGACAGCTGACTGCGGGGGGGTAGGGGAGAGAATTGGTGAGGTGACTGAACAAAATGAGTTGAACAGTTAATGCTTTAACCTTGCGTATAATTTATACAATAAACAAAGTCACATGCTCCCCTAATAATTTAGATGTAAGCAAATGTTGATTTATTCAGGAAGGCTACTGCCTGAAGCCAAGCCTGCAGCACTAAAATCTGAATTAAACTAGGACAGAAGCAGGCTAGTCTATAATAACATTTGTATAATTTTATTTTTGCCCTTGGCTCAGTTCATTTCCTCGTACAGTAGATGCATGAAATTGGTTCTTCAGCCACCTTTAGCTGATGTTCACTGATACCAGGGCAGGCAGGGAGGCAGGAGAATGCACCTTTCTTAGCTTTGTGTTTTCAATCATAAGGCCTTGAATTCCTAGGTCATTTCTGACAATGATTATCTTTCTCTGAATTGTGTTTTCAGCAAAGATCTCTGAAGAGCTTCATTTCACCTAGAGATACGGTTTTTCCCTCCTCTCCCTGTGAGGGGGCTCTTAGAACTGAGATTGTTAAATAGATGCAAATGTTGTGCTGTTTTTATTCCTTTATTCAAGCCTGGGGGCATGAAATCTGAGTTCTCTTACTCTGCTTTCAGTAGTGAAATAAGGGCCGTAGGAAAGTCTTTAAACGACGGTGAAAAAAATAAATATTAACTTGAAACAGTGAAGGACCAAACCCCCTCATACTATTAACCTTTGACTTAAATAAAAATTAGGAACTACATCTTACCACTTAGCACTTTTGTGAGGGACCGAGGCTCCTCTGGAGGAATCAGGTTTAAGCCAGTAAATAATTTGCGAGAGCTACTGAAAAGTAGGCAAAGTTTTCCATCCAAACCAGGAGAAAACTTGTTTTTCTCATAGTATTTCCCTGCAGACCAACAGCCCAACAAGCACAGTGCACAAAAGCAAGCACTCGCAAAACCCACAATCGCTTTACACGTCTAACCATTTTTATTCAGGCTTTCAAGCAAAAATAAGAGCTCTTCGGGGGTCAAAAGTTCTGAAATAAAGAATTTCTTCCCTTAGGTCAGGAAATCAAATATGCTAAAAACTCTCCCTAACCTTTTGTTTAGAGGGAGCTCAGAGGGGGTAAAAAAAAANGTCCAGACTGGTCAGAAGTTTAGGAGGTGTCCTGGTGCAAGAAGCATTGTCCAAACAGTGATGGTGATGCCTCAACAGACTTGCTCTTTTTGAGAATTTGATATCTGCGTGGAGAGAATTTAGTTCCTGATTGTTGTGATGGTCCTATTGTTGTGAAGCTGGAGATTTCCTCATACCAAAAGAAGTACTAGCTCTCTCAGTGGCCCAGTTCGTGAGTGCTTCCTGAAAGCCTAATCTTTGAGTCTTTTCTTCCCCCCTCCCAATGACTTCATATGCCATTCGATATCTGTAATAAATCCTTTCCTGCTTTAACTGGTTAGAGCAGATTCTGTTCTCTGAAACTGGTCCTTGACTGATACAAATATAATTCCTGCATTAAAGGCATTACAACCTTTTGCAGATTTAGGCGTATAAACAAATCACTGATAAAGCTATGATTCAGGTACATAGAGAGTACAACAGGTCTGTAAGAGGTGAGTTCCTAAACTTGAGGGTGCCAAGAAATGATTCAGAAGAAACGCAGCACTGTAACCTGAAAACTATGTATGAGAGGGTAGCAGAAGTGTAAGGAGAAAAGGGCATTCCACACCAAGGAAGCGGCAAAGGCACGAAGACGAGAGAGTAGGGGTGGAAAGTTGAGTTTAGAAACAAGAACAGTGAGAACACTGGCTGATCAGGCTTCAGGTGCAGGGGTGTTAGAGCTGCGAGAACCTTTAGAAATGATCTAATATAGACCATTTATTTTACACATTCAAACACTGAAGCCAGAGAAATGAAATGACCATTTTGAGACCAAACACTAACTTCATAATCCATGCTAGAGCACAGGTCTTCTAACTCTCAGGCCAATGTCTTGCCAGGTAGTATGCCTGGAGAATCCCAGGAACAGGGAAGCCTGGTGGGCTGCCGTCTATGGGGTCACACAGAGTCGGACACAACTGAAGTGACTTAGCAGCAGCAGCAGCATACCCAGACTCCTCAATTTTTATCCTGTGACTGGGAATCTTATAAGCAACAGAATTTCAAAAGTGAGTGAAAAAATGTCTGGATATCAGGGAAGATAAGAGAGTCGAGAAGGGTGAGTACCTCTGTGAGTGCCCTGAGCACAGCACCAAGAGCCCCATCTGACTTTGCTGTCTGTGTGCCTCACAGCCCATCTCAGGGGACTCCTGTGTGGCACACTGCTGTCACATCAGCCCTTTGCCTACTGCATGCCTCTGGTGGCCCCAGGAGGGTCAGTAGTCTGTGGCTCTGTCCCATAGACTAAAGACCACCTGGTACCCTGATCACTGGACATAAATAAGGAAGAAGAGAGAGCGTAGGTAGATTTGCTCCAGTCTGTGACTGCTCTTAGAAAAATAGTCCAGGGATCACCTGCTCTCTTTCACCCTCCACATCCTGTATCCATTTATCTCTTTACCATCTATCCATCTGTCCATCCATCCATCCCCTCCACCACTTATTTGTCAATATTTCTACATATCTATTTATTCAAGTATCTATAGCTGTAAGGTCAGATACTCATCTCATGCTTACCCTGTGTCAGGCAGTGCTCCTAGTGTGTTACAGAAATTAATTCAGGTTATATGATTCTGATAACAGCCCTGTGATGTGGATGTTTTCTCCCCATTTTACAGGTAAGGAAATTAGAGCAGTTAAGTAACTTCTCAAAGTTAACATTACTTATATCTGTCTGCCTACCTTCGTGTACACATTCCTTTCCTTCCTTGAAAGGTAACTTCCTGTCCTATTGATCACCAAGTTTGTTAGTTCTATTTCCTAAAGAAAGTGAAAGTGGTCATGTCCTTTGTGACCCCATGGATTGTATAGCCTGCCAGGTTCCTCTGTCCATGGGATTTTCCAGGCAAGAATACTGGAGTGGCTTGTCCTTTCCTTCTCCAGGGATCTTCCCAACCCAGGGATCGTACCCAGGTCTCCTGCATTGCAGGCAGACTCCTTACCACCTGAGCCACAACCTGCCTCCTTTTAGTTTAGCTCTGGCTTCCTCCCCAGCCATGCAGCAGGCCCTGATTTTGGATGATTGTCATAGTCTCCCTGTGAGTCACTCTGATTTCAATCTCCACTTCCTCTACACCTCACAAATGTTTTCCTGGCACAGGCAGAGTGATCTTTCTAAACATGGTTTCCCAAGAGAGACGTCCCGAGCACTGAGGGGCATACAGCAGGCTTGACCTCGTGTCACCAGGCATCTCTAGCTCCCCTCAGTCACTGTGGGAAACAGAAGACCCTACACACGTTCAAACATCATAGCTGGGAACTTTCGTTAGAAAAAAAAATACAGAGACTTCCTTGGTGGTACAGTGGTTAAGACNTTGACCTCGTGTCACCAGGCATCTCTAGCTCCCCTCAGTCACTGTGGGAAACAGAAGACCCTACACACGTTCAAACATCATAGCTGGGAACTTTCGTTAGAAAAAAAAATACAGAGACTTCCTTGGTGGTACAGTGGTTAAGACTCTGTGCTTCCACAGCAGGGGTCATGGGTTCGATTCCTGGTGGGGGAACTAAGATCCCACATGCTGTGAATCACAGCCAAAAAACAAAGCCCAAACACATACAAAAGATCATCTCTCTTAAAGCTGCTTAAAACCCTGAGATGAGTTTGCTAATTCAACAACTATTTATTACACCTTCCCACTGGCCTAGGTGGTGGGGTTGTTGTTTTTTAGTTTCTAAGTCGTGCTTGACTTTTTGCAACCCCATGGACTGTATGTAGCCTGCCAGGCTCTGTGGGATTTCCCTCGGAGAAAATGCCCTCCTCCAGGGGATCTTCCTGACCCAGGGATTGAACTGGTGTCTCCTGCATCTCCTACACTGCAGGCAAATTCTCTACTGTTGAGCCACCAGGTAGCAGGGAGGTAGCAGTAAATAAGCCCCATTCCAATCCTCATGGACAGGGAAGCCTGGCTTGCTGCAGTCCTTGGGGCTGCGAAGAGTTGGACATGACTGAGTGACTGAACTGAACTGAATCCTCATGAAGCGCGCTGTCTAGAGGGATGACAGACATGGAGCAATTACTCACAGAGCTGGTCAGTGCTTCACAGGAGGTGATGGGTGCAATGCAGGCATGGGGCACTGGAGCCAGAGGGGCCAGGAACTGCCCCCCGAAGGATCCGAGACTTCAGCTGCAACTTGAAGTACAAGCAGGAGTCAGCCGTGCCGAGTGGATGGTCCGGACGTCCGGGCAGCAGGGAGAGAACGAGAATCCTGGTCAGAAAGGGCCGTGTGGATACCGTTCTCAGTGAGAGGAAGAGCACAGCAAGTCCTGCAACCAGGAGAGGCCTGCTGAGGCTGGGCCAGTGTGCTGAGGAGGCAAGAGAAAGCTGCCGGTTGGTGGGCTGGTAGGGTACTGGTCTTCCTCCCAGGACAAATAAAGGTTTATTTTAGAATACAGTTTGAAGCAATAAAATGCGCCCATGTTAGATGCACAGTTCAGTGACCACCTGCCACCACCATCAAGATACAGCAGGCTTCCATCTGTCAGAAAGTTCCCTGGGACTCCTTTGCACTCAGTCCCCTTCCCCTGGCCACCACTGCTCTGCTTTCTCTTTTACTCTGGATTAGTTTCACCTGTTCTGGAACTCAAGTGATTTAAGAATGGCTGTGATCTCTCTGAACAGGTTGGAGGCAGCAAGAACAGGTGGGAGAGAGCCATTAGCAGGCTTCTGTGGTAACCATGCAGGAGCTGAATGTGAGAATGATGGCAGGCATGGAGAAGATGGCATGGAGACACTTTGCAGAGACAATTAGGATGGAATCCAGTTCTCAGCCTGTCCTTCCCAGCATAAAGGCCACACATGCTGTGATCCGGTCACAGAGAACTGCTCTCCTCTTCTGGGGCCAATCAAGGTCCTCCATACGTCCAGGTCTCTGCACATGCTTGTCACCGTTCCTTGAGAGCGTCCTTTCTCCCTGCTGGCATAGTTCCAGTTCACATTCATGATAGCTGGTTCTCTTCTGGGAAATATTTACCAGCCCTTTCTGGTAGGTTAACTCATTTCTTCCTCTACCATCTGTATGATCTCGTTATAATTTGTACAAGTACTTGTGTGTCTTAATCCCCCACTACACTGGAAGCTCCTTAAAGATAGGGGCTGTGTCCTCATCCTCTTTGGGTGGCCCACTAAAAACAGGTGTTCTATAAATATCTGTCACATAGATGGGTGTGCTGTTAATGACTGAATGCTGTTTATCTCCCCTTCCTCCACCTTCCTTCTACTCCCTCCCTTCTTCTCTATGTCTCTCTCTTCAGAGCCTGCTGTAAAATGAAAATAAGCACTTGTGGTAATAACTGTAAGAAAACACGTTTTTTCCACAATGAAGCTGATTGGAAACAGTGGTGATTCAAGTTGACTGGTGTGCTCAAATTCTACCTATGGCGGGACTCTGCCCTCCAGTTAGAAGCACCATTTTCCTGCACTGCCACGTTCATAGCATACAGAGAAGACACAGGCACAGAATGTTATTCTCCCATTCCACTAGGAACCTGCTCAGTCTCTCCCAGTCTGACGTTCTGCATTAAACCTCGGAATACCCTGACTGTTCCTTGGAAGACTCTCCCTGGAAGGTCTTGTGTGGCCATGTTTGGGATGTCTCTGGCTCTCCATTCCTGACTGGTTCTGGAAGTGACTGCAAGAGTGAACCTGCGGGGACTTCCCTGGTGGTCAGGTGGTTAAGACTCTGTGCTTCCAACACAGAGGATGCAGGTTCAATCCCTGGTCAGGGAACTAAGATCCCACATGCCACGCAGCAAGGCCAAAAAATAAACAAAAAAAAAACAATTAAAAAAAAAAAAAGAGTGAACCTGCGATCTGATGTAGTGTGACAGGTCCTCTGGGTGAGGGGATACAATTCCGAAAGGAGAGCATCTGTGATCACACACTTGTGGTGGAAGGAAATGACATTCTCTTTTGTTGTTTTTTTTTCCTCCTCACTTATACTTGGGGTTTCCCAGGAAGCTCAGCTGGTAAAGAATCCACCAGCAATGCAGGAGACCCTGGTTCAGTTCCTAAGTCAGGAAGTTCCCCTGGAGAAGGGATAGGCCACCCATTCCAGTATTCTTGGGCTTCCTTCATGGCTCAGACAGTAAAGAATCTTCCTGCAATGCAGGAGACCTGGGTGTGATCCCTGGGTTGGGAAGATCCCCTGGAGAAGGGCATGGTAACCCACTCCAGTATTCCTGTCTGGAGAATCCCCATGGACAGAGGAGCCTGGCGGGCTTACTCAGTTTTACTCAAATCCCATTACCTTATTTTCTTAGGAGAGAGTTGCCAGGCTGAGTTAGGAAGCAGAAAGATAGTACGAAATAGGTCTTGGCATGTGCACATCTCAGAAAAGATTTGAGATTATTACAAGTCATGTTTTGAGTAACTGGTGGCTCCTTTTTTCTAATTTTAAAGTGTCCTTTGAAATAATAGAATACCAACAGCTGATGTATTTATATGATGAAGAAACTCTTGAGTATATTTTAGGCATTTTGACCTTCCTTGTTTTAATCAAAAAACATAAAACTTTTGTACCAACACTTTGAAATCAAAGTCTATATTTGATTTGAAATTAATGTCCATATATTCTGTATAAGTTATGCCAGTTGCTGAGGAGTAACAATAAGACTGTTGACATGTCCTAACAAAATGGTTAGACAGAAAAGTAAATAATTTCAGCCTCACACCACATATACTTATGAACAGAACCAAGTAATAACAAAATGGGCAGTGGTCTGTGGAGAAGGAGGACAGCAAATCGTCATCAGGGCACTGGTAATAAAGTAGGGTTTGAAGGTTAAATAAAGTTCAGGTAACTAAGAGGAAGAAATGTTTTCCAAGAGAAAAAACAACACATGCAAATCATGAAACAGTATTTTGAGTGTGTGCAAACACTGGCCATTCAGGTTNTGTGGAGAAGGAGGACAGCAAATCGTCATCAGGGCACTGGTAATAAAGTAGGGTTTGAAGGTTAAATAAAGTTCAGGTAACTAAGAGGAAGAAATGTTTTCCAAGAGAAAAAACAACACATGCAAATCATGAAACAGTATTTTGAGTGTGTGCAAACACTGGCCATTCAGGTTTGGTGGTGTGTATATGTCCAGGTTGGTGGCTGGGGGGTGGGGGTGGTGGAGAGAGAGGTGACATCAGGGCTTGTGGCCAAGAGCAGACTCTGGCCCCAGGATACCTGGCTTCAAGTCCCAGCTTTGCCACTTACAATCTGTATAAAATGGAGCTAAATTCTTAGCCTGTCTTCACTTTATTTTTATTGTGAAGAGGAGGATAAAAAAATAATACCTCCACCAAAGAATTTTTCTGAACATTAAATGAAATTACTAATAAAACACTGAGTACTACATCTTCTAGTATGAGGGGGGCTTTTGATAAATATCACTTCTCATGGAGGTAGAAAATGAGAATTTGCCGTTGACAAGAGCTAGATCAAGAAAAACTGTGCATACAAAAGACAGACTGGTGGTGGCTGGAGGGGAGAGGGAAGCTGGGACGGGCAACGTGGTGGGGGTGGGGGGGGATTAAGAGGTAGAAACTATTATGCCTGAAACAAGCTTCAGGGACACAGTGTGCAGCACGGCTGTATAGCCAGTGTTCTGTGATGGCTATGAATGAAGTATAACCTTTAAAGGCTGTGAGTCACTGTGTTGTACACCCATAATTTATACAGTATTGTTCCTAAGCTCTGTGTGTGTGTGTGTGTGTGTGTGTGTGTGAAGCTGCTTCAGTCATAGCCGATTCTTTGTGACCTGTATGGACTGTAGCCCCACCAGGCTCCCCTGTCCATGGGATTCTCCAGGCAAGAATACTGGAGTAGGTTGCCATGCCCTCCTCCAGGTGCTCTTCTCGACCCAGGGATTGAACCCACAGCTTTTACATCTCCTGCATTGGCAGGAGGGTTCTTTAGCACTAGCACCACCTGGGAAGTGCACATAAGCTATACTTCAACTGAAAAAAAAAAGCTGGGCAAACCACACTAAGGGAAAGACCGAAATGTTCCAATCCAGGGTGTGTAGGGAAACCCGCACCTGGGCAGCTAGGTGGACAGACAGAAGTGAGAGCAGAGGGGAGGCTATTTCGGTGGTCCAGGCAAGACAGAAGGCCTGAGTCCACACAGTGGCAAGGGGGTGGGGGAAGGGAAAAGGAATGAATTTGAAGGATGTGAAGGGGACAAAATTGATG
>SJYX01012865.1:0-19925 GCA_006410675.1 Oreotragus oreotragus | reverse complement strand
TGGGTTCGATCCTGGGGTTGAGATGATCCCTTGGAGAAGGGAAAGGCTACCGACTCCAGTATTCTGGCCTGGCGAATCCCTCAGACCGTATAGTCCATGGAGTCACAAAGAGCTGGACACAACTGAGAGACTTTCACTTTCATATAATGCAGTAATCCCACTCTTGGGCATATATCTGGGAAAGACAAAATCTCTAATTGGAAAAGATGTATGCACCCCAATGTTTATAGAAGCACTATTTACAACAGGCAAGACATGGAAGTAACCTAAGTGTCCATCAACAGATGAATGGATAAAAAAGATATGGGTGTGTGTGTGTGTGTGTGTGTGTGTGTGTGTGTAATGGAATATCACTCAGCCATAAAAAAGAATGAATAACGCCATTGGCAGCAACACAGATGGACCAAGAGATTGTCGTATGAGTGAAGAAAGTCAGAGAAGAAATACCTTATGGTGTCCTTTACATGCAGAATCTAAAAAGAAACGATACAAAGGGATTTACTTACAAAACAGAAAGAGACTCGCAGACCTAGAAATGAACTTATGGCTGCTGAGGGCAAGGATGAGGGGAAGGGACAGACAGAGCTTGGGATGAACATGTGCACACTGCTATATTTAGAATGGATAACCAACAAGGACCTACTGAACAGATCTGGGACTCTATTCAACGTTATGTGGCAGCCTGGATGGGGGGGAAGTTTGGGGGAGAATGGATACATGTATATGTATGGCTGAGTACCTTTGCTGTTCACCTTAAACTGTCACATTGTTAATCAGTTATACCCCAATACAAAATACAAAGTTTAAATAAATGAATGAAAGATTATACAAATGAGTCTACCTATAAAACAGAAACAGACTCATGGACATGAAAACAAACTTCTGGTTATCAAAGGGGGAAAGGAGAAGGGGAGGAATAAATTAGGAGTATGTGATTAACAGATATGCACTGCTATATAGAAAATAGATAAGCAACAGGGATTTACTGTATAATACAGAGAACAATATCCAAATCTTGTAATAACCTATAATGGAGAATCGTCTGAAATATATATATGACTTACACATATATAACTGAATCACTTTGCTGTATACCTGAAACCAACACAATATTTTAAATCAAGTATATTTCAACAAAAAGAAAAATTATTGAAATAAATAAAGCTATTGGCCTTAACAGTAACTGGATCCTGATCCTCTTTTGCACTGTGGTGTCATTTCTCCTAGGCCCTCTCAACAGACAGAGACAGGAAGTGTATGTATGTAGATGGTGATGGTTTAGTTACTAAGTCATGTCTAATTCTTGTCACCGTATGAACTGTGGCCCACCAGGCTCCTCTGTCCCTGGGATTTCCCAGGCAAGAATACTGAAGTGGGCTGTTATGTCCTTCTCCCGGGGATCTTCCCAACCCAGGGATCAAACCCTTTCTGGCAGTCTCTTGCATTATAGGTGGGTTCTTTACTGACTGAGCAACCAGGGAAGCCTATAACACAATACTCAGTTTGGTAGTGTTAAATGTGTTTACGGTGTTGTGAAACAGATCTCCAGAACTTTTTCATCCTGCAAAACTGAAACTCTACACCCATTAGACAATTGTCCATCCCCACTCCCCTCTGCCCCTGGTAATCACCATCACCATTCTACTTTCTGTTTCTATGAACCTCAATACCTTAGAACCTTGTGTAAGTAGAATCATATAATATTTGCCTTTTTGTGACCAGCTTATTTCACATAGTATCATGTCCTCAAGGCTCATCTGTGCTGTAGCATGTGACAAGATTTTCAAGGCATAATATCACATATGAAGGAACAATGTTCTACTGTATGTATATATATTTTCTTTTCCCATTTTTCTGTCAGTGGACCCTGTCAATGGTGGTGGGTTGACTCCACCTCTTGGCTATTGTAAATAATGCTACTATTAACACGGGTGTACAGATTTCTACTCCAGACCCTATTTTCAATTCTTTTGGACAAATACCCAGAAGTGGGCTTGTTGATCACATGGTAGTTCCATTTTTATTTTTTTGAGGAATCCCAATGCTATTTTCCCTGATTAAATTTCTGATTCCTCTCTTTCCCTTATTTCCATATCCCATCAGTCACCCAGTGTTGTGAATTTTATTGCTTATTAGAAAAGTGATGCTTTTATGCCACGGTGACATGCTCTGTCTTTCACACACGCTAATGGACAAAGTTTAGCTGGAACCAGGGTTGGGGCTGAGGCGAGGTGAGCAAAGAACTCAGATGCAAAAATTTTAAGAGAGTGGTCAGAAAACTCAGTCTTTAGGACAAATAAAACTTCATGTAATATTTTTTAAAAAATCAAATTCATTGCCAAAAGATCCATTATGAACAAATGCCAAAATTTCAGATAAAGAAGTACCTTGCAGAGTCATACTGGAGCTTGAGGCAAAAGGAAAACCCTGTGACATTGATCCTATCTTTACTTGAAATTTTGTGTTAAAATAAGCCAAGACAAGTTCCTCATTTCCCTCACCCTAGTTCTGGCCCTGACTGGGATACTTGTCAATTTTTTAGGATAATTATCCCAGACTTGCTTTTATGTTTAGAAAATGCTGAGGACAGTGAGCTGTGTTTTGTTTATTATACCACCTTTGACACTTTTCACGCTCCTCTTTTAAGTATGACTGAAGTATGCTTCTGGAGAAGGCCATGGCACCCCACTCCAGGATTCTTGCCTGGAAAACCCCATGGATGGAGGAGCCTGGTAGGCTGCAGTCCATGGGGTCGCGAAGAGTTGGACACGACTGAGCAACTTCACTTTCACTTTCCACTTTCATGCATTGGAGAAGGAAATAGCAACTCACTCCAGTGTTCTTGCCTGGAGAATCCCAGGGACGGCAGAGTCTGGTGGGCTGCCGTCTATGGGGTCGCACAGAGTCGGATAGACTGAAGCGACTTAGCATCAGCAGCAGAAGTATGCTTCAGTCATACTTAACCATTGGGAGCTCCCTAAATATTCTTTGTTTTTCATAGCTCTATCTTGTGCATATATTAAGCCTGCTGCTTGGAATGCCCTTCTCCCACTTAATAAATTCCTAGTCATTCATCTGAGCCAGCTGAACAATCACCTCCTCTGTGAGCCATCTTTCACATTCCCAGTTTGAATTTACTAATGACTTCCTCCTTCTGCTTATATTACAGCACCAAGCACATTCCATTGTTACTATTTATTTATTGGTGCTTAAGAAGAACAATATGTTTGTTTTAAATTGATTCCAGGATACCATTAGCGAGAGAATTGTCGTTACATCTTCTTTGAGGACACAAGCCATTTTTACTCAGATATTAAAGGCAGGGTGGCTCCATGATACTGGAAGACTTGGGGGTAGACACATTTTTTTTTTCTAGGTCATCATGGAGGGTAGACACATTTTTCGTCCCAGTGGACTGCGAGTTCCCTGAGGGCAGAGACCATGCCTATTTCACACTCAGTACTGAGTAGGCATATGCTGGGCTTCCAATAGCATTTGAATGGAAGTGGCACTCAGTGTGCTAACACTGTTTACATCAGTCTAACCCCGCTGGTTGTTGTCGGTAGATGTTGGTCAATGGAACAAAAGGAATAAAACATTACTATTAAGAGCTGTTTGAAAGGTAAATCCTTAAAACACAATAAAAACCTAAGAACTATGTGGGAAAATAACCAAATGTGAACTTAGTGATAGAAATAGTTAGTGGTGAGATATATGAACTCTGCAGCAGAGAAACAGGTCTGAAAGCCAAAGAGCTAAGAGGCTGGTTAAGGAGAAGCTGCCAGCCTGTGCTGGCTTCCCCTGATAGTAGCAGAGTTCACTTGAGGTGAAAGGCTTTGAGGGCATAGGAAAGTAACCTCCAGACTGTTACTGCCCTGCTTTCAGTGGAATNTGAACTCTGCAGCAGAGAAACAGGTCTGAAAGCCAAAGAGCTAAGAGGCTGGTTAAGGAGAAGCTGCCAGTCTGTGCTGGCTTCCCCTGATAGTAGCAGAGTTCACTTGAGGTGAAAGGCTTTGAGGGCAAAGGAAAGTAACCTCCAGACTGTTACTGCCCTGCTTTCAGTGAAATTCTTAGGATCAGAACCTATTCCTTGGAGGAAAAAAAGAAGTTAGAAGGGCTATTTTCCCTCTTTTCCTGAGAAGCCACCGACAAGAAAAAGAGAAAGGAAGGAATGGAATGAGGGAGGAAGGAAGGGAGGGAGAAAAAAGTTAGTTAGCTGATTAAAGTTCCTTGCAAATATGCTAATGATAGACCTCCTGGAGGGAAACTAATGGGTACTTCCTTCTAAGAGTTTTTATCTATGAAAAACTTTTTTAGAAGGATATACCTGGTCAGTCTAGGATGGCTTGTGATAAACACAGCCGGAGCCTATGGATTTATGGGTTCCTTGGAAAGTGACATGCAAACTATGTAACTATATGAGTAGAAGACTACTCATATATGAGTAGAGATGTTTCATAACCCAAGTTGTTTCTGTTTTAGTGATGACAGCATGCATTGCTTAAAGGCATCATATGTTAAATCTGGGCCAGAGAAAAACTTAACGCGGCAAAAAAAAGACCCAGAGAGCAGCTTTCACAGACCACGATCTCTAGGATTTACCTGTATTTCAAAATTATCTGTATTCTTAAAATTATTAATAACTCTTTTTACTGGGCAAGATCTCTAACTCCTATGAAAATTGCTTAAAGGCATCATATGTTAAATCTGGGCCAGAGAAAAACTTAACGCGGCAAAAAAAAGACCCAGAGAGCAGCTTTCACAGACCACGATCTCTAGGATTTACCTGTATTTCAAAATTATCTGTATTCTTAAAATTATTAATAACTCTTTTTACTGGGCAAGATCTCTAACTCCTATGAATCTGATTTGATAAGCTGACCCTTTGTGTTATTTCATCTTAAATGTCCAACTCATACACAGTTTATATTTTCTTTATTCCTGTTGGTTTTTAGAAATATTGCTTTAAGTGAGATACTATTTATAAAGTCCTTAGTGCCTGATATGTAGTAGAGCACTCAATAGCTATTAGCTTATCCTTTTCATTCTCCAGAAGTCTGAGCTTGTCTTATTATGCTGGTGGCATTTGGGGTAGAATGGAAAGATGTGGCAAATACTAAAGCTCAAGATGAAAGACCTCTTGAATACTTCTACAGCCTTCCTTCCCTTTTTGGAGGCTTTTCCTTCAGGAGCTCTTCTCTGGTCTAGATGGGAGACGATGGAGCTTAGAGTGAAAGCCATGGTGAAAACAGAAAGATTCATAAAACATTTTGAGGGTGCTGCTCTTGGGGATCCTTAATTGTAGAGTAAAGGAAAGAATCACAGATGTCTCCTGGGTGTGTATAGTCAGAAAAAATGATGCATGATTTGATCGTTTAGGTATCTGGTTGCATTCGCCTGCTGAATGCTTCTCTATTCCTGACTCCTAGACTGGAGGGATGACCTGGACTCTCTTCCTGCTCCCAGCACAGTAGGGGTGGGGCACTGCCAATGGTGCCTTTTGACCCTCTTTTACTATGCATCCATTCAGTTCATTCAGCCAGTATTGACTAAGCACTTTCTGCATAGGTAACAGTGTCTTAGGTCCTGGAACTATAGCAGTGGGGGACTAACAGCAGAAAACGCTCAGTCTGCTGGGAAAGCCTCTGCTCTGTGGAGTCGTTCCGCGTGCTCCCCCTCTGCTCTACCTCAGGGTCTCCAGCCTCCCATCTGTGCTGTAAAGGTACCTTTAAGTCATCTGTCTACTCATCCACCTTCCCGCCCCATGCCCCACCCCACCCCTCCTCAACCCTCACTCCATGNGCCTGGAGAATCCCAGGGACGGCAGAGTCTGGTGGGCTGCCGTCTATGGGGTCGCACAGAGTCGGATAGACTGAAGCGACTTAGCAGCAGCAGCAGAAGTATGCTTCAGTCATACTTAACCATTGGGAGCTCCCTAAATATTCTTTGTTTTTCATAGCTCTACCTTGTGCATATATTAAGCCTGCTGGTTGGAATGCCCTTCTCCCACTTAATAAATTCCTAGTCATTCATCTGACCCAGCTGAACAATCACCTCCTCTGTGAGCCATCTTTCACATCCCCAGTTTGAATTTACTAATGACTTCCTCCTTCTGCTTATATTACAGCACCAAGCACATTCCATTGTTACTATTTATTTATTGGTGCTTAAGAAGAATATGTTTGTTTTAAATTGATTCCAGGATACCATTAGCAAGAGAATTGTCGTTACATCTTCTTTGAGGACACAAGCCATTTTTACTCAGATATTAAAGGCAGGGTGGCTCCATGATACTGGAAGACTTGGGGGTAGACACATTTTTTTTTTCTAGGTCATCATGGAGGGTAGACACATTTTTCGTCCCAGTGGACTGCGAGTTCCCTGAGGGCAGAGACCATGCCTATTTCACACTCAGTACTGAGTAGGCATATGGTGGGCTTCCAATAGCATTTGAATGGAAGTGGCACTCAGTGTGCTAACACTGTTTACATCAGTCTAACCCCGCTGGTTGTTGTCGGTAGATGTTGGTCAATGGAACAAAAGGAATGAAACATTGCTATTAAGAGCTGTTTGAAAGGTAAATCCTTAAAACACAATAAAAACCTAAGAACTATGTGGGAAAATAACCAAATGTAAACTTAGTGATAGAAATAGTTAGTGGTGAGATATATGAACTCTGCAGCAGAGAAACAGGTCTGAAAGCCAAAGAGCTAAGAGGCTGGTTAAGGAGAAGCTGCCAGTCTGTGCTGGCTTCCCCTGATAGTAGCAGAGTTCACTTGAGGTGAAAGGCTTTGAGGGCAAAGGAAAGTAACCTCCAGACTGTTACTGCCCTGCTTTCAGTGAAATTCTTAGGATCAGAACCTATTCCTTGGAGGAAAAAAAGAAGTTAGAAGGGCTATTTTCCCTCTTTTCCTGAGAAGCCACCGACAAGAAAAAGAGAAAGGAAGGAATGGAATGAGGGAGGAAGGAAGGGAGGGAGAAAAAAGTTAGTTAGCTGATTAAAGTTCCTTGCAAATATGCTAATGATAGACCTCCTGGAGGGAAACTAATGGGTACTTCCTTCTAAGAGTTTTTATCTATGAAAAACTTTTTTAGAAGGATATACCTGGTCAGTCTAGGATGGCTTGTGATAAACACAGCCGGAGCCTACGGATTTATGGGCTCCTTGGAAAGTGACATGCAAACTATGTAACTATATGAGTAGAAGACTACTCATATATGAGTAGAGATGTTTCATAACCCAAGTTGTTTCTGTTTTAGTGATGACAGCATGCGTTGCTTAAAGGCATCATATGTTAAATCTGGGCCACAGAAAAACTTAATGCAGCAGAAAAAAGACCCAGAGAGCAGCTTTCACAGACCACAATCTCTAGGATTTACCTGTATTTCAAAATCATCTGTATTCTTAAAATTATTAGTAACTCTTCTTACTGGGCAAGATCTCTAACTCCTATGAATCTGATTTGATAAGCTGACCCTTTGTGTTATTTCATCTTAAATGTCCAACTCATACACAGTTTATATTTTCTTTATTCCTGTTGGTTTTTAGAAATATTGCTTTAAGTGAGATACTATTTATAAAGTCCTTAGTGCCTGATATGTAGAAGAGCACTCAATAGCTATTAGCTTATCCTTTTCATTCTCCAGAAGTCTGAGCTTGTCTTATTATGCTGGTGGCATTTGGGGTAGAAGAAAGATGTGGCAAATACTAAAGCTCAAGATGAAAGACCTGTTGAATACTTCTACAGCCTTCCTTCCCTTTTTGGAGGCTTTTCCTTCAGGAGCTCTTCTCTGGTCCAGATGGGAGACGATGGAGCTTAGAGTGAAAGCCATGGTGAAAACAGAAAGATTCATAAAACATTTTGAGGGTGCTGCTCTTAAGAGGATCCTTAATTGTAGAGTAAAGGAAAGAATCACAGATGTCTCCTGGGTGTGTATAGTCAGAAAAAATGATGCATGATTTGATCGTTTAGGTATCTGGTTGCATTCGCCTGCTGAATGCTTCTCTATTCCTGACTCCTAGACTGGAGGGATGACCTGGACTCTCTTCCTGCTCCCAGCACAGTAGGGGTGGGGCACTGCCAATGCTGCCTTTTGACCCTCTTTTACTATGCATCCATTCAGTTCATTCAGCCAGTATTGATTAAGCACTTTCTGCATAGATAACAGTGTCTTAGGTCCTGGAACTATAGCAGTGGGGGACTAACAGCAGAAAACGCTCAGTCTGCTGGGAAAGCCTCTGCTCTGTGGAGTCGTTCCGCGTGCTCCCCCTCTGCTCTACCTCAGGGTCTCCAGCCTCCCATCTGTGCTGTAAAGGTACCTTTAAGTCATCTGTCTACTCATCCACCTTCCCGCCCCATGCCCCACCCCACCCCTCCTCAACCCTCACTCCATGTGGTGGAGAGCCTTGGCAGTGCTTACACAAGCACTCGCTGCGATTCCTCCCTCACCTCCAGCTGTGGACACCGGGCTCTGCTGTCTTCCCAATCAGGCCTGGCAGACCAAAGGTCAGTCTTCCTGCAGATGAGGTGGGGTTGGGCTTTCTTCAGTCGCAAACTAGGGACGGGCTGAGAGACTGCCAGATGCATGATACTGGATGCCTGGGGCTGGTGCACTGAGACGACCCAGAGGGATGCTAGGGGAGGGAGGAGGGAGGGAGGTTCAGGATGGGGAACACGTACCTGTGGCGGATTCATGTTGATGTATGGCAAAACCAATACAATATTGTAAAGTAATTAACCTCCAATTAAAATAAGTAAATTTATATTAAAAAAAAAAGAATCACCATGAGTCTATGCAACCAGTGGTATCTTTCTAAAATGCCTTTATACGCAAGTCCTTAAGAAACCATCCTCTCTCTCACTATCTCCTGCATCACATCAGAGAACTCAAGAGTTGTTTGTCCCCTCCCAGACACTTGTTCCTCTCCTCTCCTCATTCTCAGTATGAACAAATCACTTATATTTGCACAAGATTTTACAAGTTAAAATGTGCTTTACCTATGTGGCAAGATCTCCTTTCACTTTTAACCAGCCCTGGGGAAACAGGCAGCACAGATGTTGCTGTGTCATCTGAACAGGTCAATGGCGTGTCGCAGGCCACAGAGCCTATCAGACTGGTGGTATTTTGACTGTGTCACACTACCCTTTTGCCCAAAGCCTTTTTTTTTTCTTTTGGTTCTATCAATTTTTGTTTTATATATTTCAATGCCAAGTTATCAAGTGCATATAAATGTAGGTTTTTAAAAAATATTCATTTATTTTCAGTATGATGGTACATATCAAATTACTATATTCTATGGATTACCTTATTAAACTGATATAACATTTTAATTTTAAAATTCTAATATTTTACATTATGCTAAAAAATTACACTCTTTGCCTCTCCTTGAACTTCCAATGACGGATTATATATCAATCTAAAATATTTCGTAACCAATAACTAAAGCTTTTCTTTTTTTTTCTGAGTATCATTCTATTCACAGTGAGGGAAGAAGAGAGTGGGATAAATTGAGAGATTTGCATGGAAATATATACATTACTGGGTTTCCCTGGTAGCTTAGCTGGTAAAGAATCCACCTGCAATGCAGGAGACACCGGTTTGATTCCTGGGTCAGAAAGTTCCCCTGGAGAACGGAAAGGCTACTCACTCCAGTATTCTTGAGCTTCTCAAGTGGCTGAGACAGTAAAGAATCCTCCTGCAATGTGGGAGACCTGGGTTCGATCCCTGGGTTGGGAAGATCCCCTGGAGAAGGGAATGGCTACCCACTCCAGTATTCTTGCCTGGAGAATCTCAAAGACTACCCATGTCGGCTGGTGGGCTATAGTCACTGGGGTCACAAAAAGTCGGACACAACAGACTAAGCACAGCACAGCACATATGCATTACCATGTGTCAAACAGCAACCGAAAATTTGCTGTGTGACTCAGGCAGCTCAACCCAGTGCTCTGTGACAACCTGGGGGTGGGATGGGGGCGGGAGATGTGGGGGTTCAGGAGGGAAGGGACGTATGTATACCTGTGGCTGATTTGTGGTGATGTGTGGCAGAGGCCAACATCTTTGACAATTATTAGTTGCTCAAAAACTTTTTAAAGAGCATGTTCTTAGGAATCCCCATGTCTCTATTAATATACACATATATGCTGTACGAATATGGAAAATGCCCATAATCTAAATGTAGGTGGCCCACACTTGCTTTTCTCAAAGATATGCTCCTAGAAACTGATAAAGTGGATTCAAGTTTCCCTTAGCAAAATGTCATCTCTCAGAATCATGCTAACTGATGAACCGGAATGAAAAGAATCACAGATTATAATCAGAGTGTGTTGGAAAAGCAGTGCTCTGTCAACTAGAAGCTTCTAAAGAAACTTGACTTAGCATTTGAAATGGTAAAAACATGGACTTTTAGAATTAGAAGGAAATTGTGAGGTCATTTAATGCAGCTCATTTACTTTGCAGATGATGATTTGAGACTCAGGAAGCTGGAGTGAATTCCACAAGGTGATACAGGATGAGTCTAGGAAGAAACTAGACTAGAAAGAAGCTTTTGGTTCCTGCCTGATGCTCTTTCCACCCACTCTACTCACCTCCCTTTTAAGAACCCTAATTCTATGCACACTGGGTATTCCAAGAACCCCAGTGTGTGAGGAGAGGACTCTTTTTCTCTCATTTCAACTCCTGGTTCTTTTTCCAAAACTTGAGATGTAAATTATGTACAGAGGTTGTAAGTGAACAGCTTGAGTTTTGATAAATGTACATACCTTAAAAAACATACCTAGGAGTGGAACTGATGAACAATAGGATAAATGTATATTTATTTTCATAAAAAACAGCCAAACAGGTTTTCAGAGTGGCTGTACTGTATAACATCCTACAAATAATTTATGAGGGTCTCAGTTTGTCCATATCCTCACCAACACTTGTATGCTCAATCTCAAATTTTAACAGTTCTAGTGGATGTGAAGGCAATGGCACCCCACTCCAGTACTCTTGCCTGGAAAATCCCATGGACAGAGGAGCCTGGTAGGCTGCAGTCCATGGGGTCGCTAAGAGTTGGACATGACTGAGCAACTTCCCTTTCACGTTTCACTTTCGTGCATTGGAGAAGGAAATGGCAACCCACTCCAGTGTTCTTGCCTGGAGAATCCCAGGGACAGCGGAGCCTGGTGGGCTGCCATCTACGGAGTCGCACAGAGTCAGACACGACTGAAGCGACTTAGCAGCACTAGCAGCAGTGGATGTGAGGTACTATCTCATTATGGTTTTAACTTATATTTCCCTGATGATTAATGATGTTGTGCATTTTTTATGACCAATGTATCACTAAGGGAACCTGTGCTGTGATTAGCTATTCAGTCGTGTTTGCGTCTTTGTGACCCCATGGACTATGACCCACCAGGCTGCTCTATCCACGGGGATTCTCCAGGCAAGAACACTAGTGTGGGCTGTCATTCCCTTCTCCAAGAGATCTTCCCCACCCAGGGATTGAACCAGGGTCTCCCGCATTGCAGGTAGATTCTTTACCATTTGCACCACCAGGGAAGCCCAAGGGTACCTAGGATACATTATAAATTCAACCAAGTGAATAAACAAGCTAAAGAGTGATGATTTTGTTAATTCTCTTAAAATTAAGTACTTCTGCAGGAGAATTCAAATATTCTGGTTTTCTTTCATGAATCTCCAGGCAAGATTTAACTGCTAATTTATTTTCTTTCAATGAATCTACGGTCTTAGTTTTTTAATTGGTGCCCTAACAAATTGCTACAAACATGGTGGCTTTAAACAGATTTACTTTATAATTCTGGAGGTTAAAAGTCCAGAATGGGTCTCACTAGGCTAAAATTAAGATAGCAGCAGGGCTACATTCCTGCAGGTTTCTAGAGATTGCCTGCATTCCTTGGCTGGTGGCCCCTCCCACCTTCAAAGCAGCAATGGCAGGTTGAGCCTTTCTCACATCACATCACTCTGACTCTGCTCCTACGGTCACATCTCCTTCCCTGACCCTGACCCTGGCACTTCCCAATTTTATTAATAAGGGTCTTGTGTTGACATTGGGCCCACCTGGGTAATCCAGGAAATCTTCTTACTCAACGTCCTTAACTCCGTCACATCTGCAAAGTCCCTCTCATCATGTAAGGTAACATAATTATGATTTCTGAGGATTAGGATATAGACAATTTGGGGGGGCCATTATTATTCTGTGAACTGCACTTACTTGGCAAGGTTGTTGGGAGAATTAAAAGTAAAGAAATATAAATTATATGGGTCATGGAGACTGTTCAGTGATGAAAGCTGATGAAAAAGACATGCAAACATGAAAAGATCACTAATTATTTGAGAAATGCAAATTAAAACTACTATGAGTCATGCTGATATATGGCAAAACCAATACAATATTGTAAAGTAATTAGCCTCCAAGTAAAATAAATTTATATTAAAAAATAAAAATAGAAAAAAAAACTCCAATGAGGTATCACCTTACACCAGTCAGAATGACCATCATTAAGTCTACAAATAATAGATGCTGGAGAGGGTGTGGAGAAAAGGGATCCCTTTTATACACTGTTGGTAGGAGTATAAATTAGTGTAGCCGCAGTATAGAAGCTCCTTAAAAAACTAAACCCAGAATTACCATATGATCCAGCAATCCCACTCCTGGGATTCAGAGAAAACTCTAATATATTATTAGAAAACTCTCATATATTCAGAGAAAACTAATTCAAAAGGATATATGCGCCCCAGTGTTCACAGCAGCACTGTTTACCGCAGCCAAGAAACGGAGGCAGCCTAAGTGCCCACTGACAGATGAACGGGTAAAAGAGCTGTGGTACACATATACGAGAGAATATTGCTCTGCCATAAAAAAGAGTGAAATGCTGCCATTGGCAGCAACATGGATGAACCTAGAGACGATCATATTACGTGATGTAAGTCAAAGAAAAACAAGTATCATATGATGTTACTTATGGAAGTCTAAAAACATGATACAAATGAGCTTATTTACAAAACACAAATAGACATAGAAAAACTTATGTTACCGAAGAGCATGCAGGGAGTGGGGTGATAAATCAGGTGTTTGAGATTTACATATACACACTACTATACACAAAATAGACAACCAATGAAGATGCCTTGTAATATTCAATATCTTGTAATCACCTATAATGGAAAAGAATCTGAAAAAGAACATACATGTATATTTATAACTGAATCACTTTGCTATACTCTTGAAGCTAATACAACATTGTAAATTATACTTCAATTTTTAAAAAATTATTTGAAAAAAAGAAAAAAGTTATAATTTTTAATTTAAAAAACACAAGTCTAGCACACAAGGTCTAAAGTTCAACAATTTCTGTGCCCTTCCAGTTTCTCCTTGGAAGGATTTAGAGAAGAGTGGTCTCTTGAATCTTATTCTTTTGCCAGTCTATTCTCTGCTCTGTTTATGGCAGTAAGGTAACCTTGGCCAGAGAAAAGAAGTACAGATGGGTGGTTAGCAGTGGTCTAGAGGAAGGAGAGAAAAATGATGAAACTAGTTTACTTTGGGGATGATAAAGAGCATTCAAGGATATGACAAGCATTCATGGTTTACAAAGTGTTTTCCCAGGTCAGAGTCCTGGGAGCAGAACTGACCATGATAATAGCAACAAAACAGCATTTCTCTGGCTTAAACTCAGCCTGCAGGACCCGTAACACTCACCCCCAGCCCCACAAGAACCTCCTGGTTCCAGCCGAGACCCAGGGCAACATACCCCTGCTGCAGATGGGTTCCTGATTGCTACTCCCCAGCAGTGGACCCCACCTGTGCTCCCCAACACATGGAACCTTCCTTCCCCCTCTGCTGATGTGCTGGCAGCCTCAGAGAAGCCTGGGACACTAGGGCCAAGTCCAGAGCCAGGCCACTGTCAGGCCCATGCACACCTAAACTCCAGATCGCCACGTCTATCTGTTCCGGGTCTCAGGACTGGAGTACACTTTTGCTGCCACCACCCACATGCCAGTTTTGCAGGACTGTGTGGCCTTGTTTTCCACTGAAGTCACCACGCCTCACTATGGTCCCTTCCTCCACTTCCTCCCACCACACTGAGCGGCTCAAGGACACTGTTCTGGTTCTTGTTGTTTACGTGTATGCCTATTGCAACAGCATTCCAGCAGATGGCAGTCTAGAGACTGGAGGAAGGGGTGCCTTTGCTGCTGCTGCTGCTAAGTCGCTTCAGTCATGTCCGACTCTGTGTGACTCCATAGACGGCAGCCCACCAGGCTCCCCCGTCCCTGGGATTCTCCAGGCAAGAACACTGGAGTGGGTTGCCATTTCCTTCTCCAAGTAATTCAAAAAAAGCTGCCCTAAAGACTAGCACTGAGGTTCAAGAGGGAGGGGACATAGGTACACCTATGGCTAATTCATGTTGATGTATGGCAGAAATCAAACCAATGTTGTAAAGCAATCATCAGTCAATTAAAAAAAAAAAAAATATATATATATATATAAGACGAGCACCAGCGTCCCTGCCATGGTGGGACCTTGAGACTTTAGTATCCCTCTCCTGGTACACATGAGGTGGAGTCAACCCTGTGCTCTCAACTTCTGATACCATCCTTAGCACAAAGGAGAGAGAGAGTAAGTGCTAGCCTCGATCAGCACAGAGTCGCTCAGTATGACCCCCACCCAGGCAAAAGCAGAGAAGTGCCCCTGTTGAGCTGCCCAGCGGGGGTGGATAGATGGGGGGTTTGGGTAGTCTCATCCCATCTCTCCTTTCGATCCCTGGCACCTTTCTGGAGAAAGTCTCTCTCCCTGGAAGGCAGGAAGGATGGACTCCCACTCTCCCTTTCTGCCTCACCCCCAGCTGCTAAAGGTACTACCCTCCAGAAGGTCCCAGGTTGGTTTCATTTTCCCGGGTAGCAGATGTTTCTCCTTTTCTGGCTCAATGACTCCTTGAGGCATTGCAAACAAGGGGGTGCCTATACAGTCCTTGATGAGTGACATACAAGTTTCCACCGGTGGCCTTGAATGCGCTCAAACCAGAACGGTAAGGCACGAGCAAGCTCAGGCTGCCTGTTCTTATAAAATGAGTCACACCGAGAAGAGAGTGTGAAATACTCAACAGCACAGCCTGGAACACTCTGATGCTTTACATACCAGTCCCTCCTTGCCCCGGGAAGCAGGGGGTGCGCTGTGTGGTATGGCTGGAAGTCACAGACCCTCGGGCATCGAGGGAAGAGCCAGTGTCGCCACAGAGAACAAGCCGTCAGTCACTTATTACACTAATTAGTGGCGTTATGGGTCAGTGGAAGGGGTGACACTAGAGAGAGATGACTTCTGTGAAGGACCAGTCTGTGCAGGGAATGAGCTAGTTAGTGACTGACACAGAAGTTAATGGTGAAATTAGTGGTAAGACGAACGAGAAACTGACCATGAGCGGGAACTCCGCAGCATCAGCAAAGGGATCCCTGCAACGGAAAATCCTTCCAGACTTTCTTTGGCCTTTCTTCCCAGGGCTGTGAGGAGATGGCGTGTGCACTTGTGCACACACGGGAGTGCATACACACACTCAGTGGAAGTGGGGCTCTTGGGAGATTCTGTACAGCATTGTCAGAGAGCAGTCTCAGGGAGATGCCTGTGTTCTCTATTTCTTAACTTTTCCTCTGAAATAGAGCAAGTCTTGGCCATCCCATTGCTCCAAACTCTGCTTTGTGGAAAGATTAACAACTATAACAGTGTTATAGAGAAGAATCTGTTTGTGATTAAGTCGTGTCCAACTCTTGCAACCCTATGGATGGTAGCCTGCCAGGCTCCTCTGTCTGTGGGATTCTCCAGGAAAGAATACTGGAGTGAGCTGCCATTTCCTTCTTCAGGGGATCTTCCCAACCCAGGAATCGAAGCCGGGTCTCCTGCATTGCAGGCAGATGCTTTACCAACTGAGATAAAAGGGAAGCCCACATGGAAGAGTAGAAGTATTTAATTATTTACAGGGTTCTTTGCCATCACTTTCACTTGTTTTTCTCCACAGCACCCTGGCATTGATGGCTTCAGATGGGATAATGTATAGGAAAGAGTTTAAAGTAAGAAAGTCAGAGGTTATTATTATATCATTTAATAATAGTCATAATGACATAACAGTCATAATGATATGATAATAACCTCTGACTTTCTGTACTTTAAACTCTTTCCTATACTTTATTCCTGAAGCCATCAATGCCAGGGTGCTGTGGAGAAAAACAAATGAAAGTGATGGCAAAGGACTCTGTAAATAATTAAATACCAATCATTCATCCTGGCAGTGTGCTAAAGGAAAATAGCCTTGGGCGATTTTCAGGGCTTTCTCCATAAATAAGCCACTATAAAATCTGTTAGCATCAGTCCTGTTTTTAAATTGTTGTTCTGTCTTTTAAAAATGTTGCTGTGCTAAACTGTAAGGAGCAGAGCCAAGGTTTCAAAACAAGTGGCTAGAGAGGGCTTAGAACAGTCTCCTTAGGCAGGAACAGAGAGTACAGCAATCACATTTAATTGCACCAACCCCTCACAAAGTCACTGTATGACACTGGCTTTTCCCCTGACCTTTTGGTCAGCATGCAGAGTCATGCTTCTCCCGGGGAGACCTTCCTCCCACCCCCGCCAACCTCATGCCATCTCACACTCCCTGGCAGGAAACTTTACCCAAGAAATTTTTTTCCCTATCCTTCTTAATCACAGGGATAATTAGCACATAATCTAAAACATAAAAGGTCACCTACATTTTGACTTGTTTTCCAAAAGAAAGAAGCTTAGTAGTCAATTTTATTGCTTGCCTTCTATGAGCTAATAGTACCTTACAAATTTGCAGGTTAGTGGTAGTAGATTGCACTTTTTGTCACTTTGATGTCTAGCTTATTTGATCATGCTTTAAAAAGAACAACTAATGGTTCTGTCTCCACCCTCAAGAAACGTCAGATCTTTTGATAGGAAATGGGCGAAGTCTTGAGTCTGAGCTGAAAGAAAAAGATTCACTCTATGTCAACTCCAAGACCCATAGATCAGGGTGGAGGGATGATTCTTCAAGACATCTGGGGATAAAGCCACCTTGGCTCTAAGGGGTGTCTTAGGGAAAATTACTTCCTTTCCGCATGCTTACACCCAAAGAGCTATGCCACCAAAGGGTTATAGTGCTGGCTCGGACCCCCAGAGTGAGCCAAAGGACAGAGATTTCCTTCTTGGAGTGACTCAGGACCCAAGGCATGATGGAAAACCAGTGATGGAGAGTATATCACTGACTTCAGGTCATCAAAACCTCTTACTTGGGTGGCCAGAGGTCCTGTCAGATGTGAATGGGTGCTATAAAGAGAATTAAAGCAGGGGGTGGATAGGGGGAAATGCCATCTTAAATATATGAGCCAGGCCATGAAGGGAGAAGAGAATTCTCAGCAGAAGGAGTGACTAGTGAAAGTCTCCATGATGGTTCCTGGAACTGTTAGGAAACCACTTTGACTAGAGTGAAGTGAGTGGATTAAAGAGTCATGGAGGATAAAGTAGGAAAAATAACCAGAAGCCAGGCAGGTAAGATCTAGACTAGCCATGGTAAGACATTTGGATGTCATTTTCAGTGAAATAGATGCCATCGAAGTGTTTTGAGCAGGGGAGCAGCCTGATCTGATTAATTTTGTTAAAAGTTCCCTCTGCCAGCCACTGATTGTATGTGAAGAATGGATTATACATGGGGTTGAGAGAGTCAATTCCTAGGCAGGTTGATAAGAAGTCTGGGGTCCCCAAGGAGAAGAAAGGGGTCTGGGGCTCTCAAAGCAGAGATGGGGGTCTGGAATTCTCAAGGAGCAGGAAAGGACAAATACCTTTTTTTTTTTCCTCTACATTCCTTAGTCTTAGTCACATAAAACATTTTTTTCTTTAAGCCTGGAACTGATGATTATACAACAAGCAACTCAGTTTAAACTCTGTACTAAGGATTATATAACAGCAATGTATCTTCCTTAAGGACAGTTTCTCCTTCCTGAAAACCTTCTGGCTAATCCTATTATCTTAAAATGTAATTTATGGGAGTGGGTCTAATAAGATATTCACAACCTTGAGATATTCTTTTGATTTATTGTAATAACTAATTTAAAAAGTATATATCTCCCTTGCTTAGACTACTGAGGGGGGCACTCTCCATCCCCCTTCTGATGTCTATGTCAGGAACTTTCTGTCCCTTTTCATACTTTAATAAAATTCTGCTACATAAAAGCTCTTGAGTGATCAAGCATGGTCCCTGGCCCCTGGTCCTGAAGCTAAGTCTTCTTCTTGGGAGATCATGAATCTGACACTATTCACCGTAAGCTATTGGTGTGCTGGGCAAGGTCAGAGTAGGAGGGCCAGTATCATCAGCGAAACGGTAGTGATGTGAATTGTAGAAGTGTGATAGTGAAGTTGGTGAGAAAGGATCTGTTCAAGATACATTTTGAAGGTAAAGCCAAAAGAAGTTGTTAGAGTGGATTTCATGATGAAATCTGGGAGAGGAGAGCCTAGGATATTCTCTAGTATTTGGCTTGAGTGACTGGCCAACAGAGACACTATGGATGAAATGGGTAAGACTGGAGAAACAGGTTTTGGAGGGAAAGTAAAAGTTAGGTTGTTGGTATGTCAAGCTTGAGACACTTGTCAGATGATGAAGAGGAGGTGTCAAACAGGAGCTGGACAGGGAGGCTGGAGTTGAGGAGAGAGGTCAGGGAGTCGATGTTAATCTGAGAGTCATGGTGTAAAGATGGCATCCAAAGCCACAGGGCTGGAATGAGACCCCCAGGGGAGTGCGCATGACCAAAGAAGACGTCCAAACCTAGCCCTGGAGAATAATCCAGTGACAGACCATGGCGGTGAGGATTCAGCTGAGACTAAGGAGAAGGCAGGGAGGTGGGAGGTAAGTCAGGAGAGAGCGCCGAGACGGGAGGGTGTCAGCTGAGCTAGGTCGCATCAACCATGGCGATGGGAGTCAAGGTGGATGAAGACGGCGAGTCAACTGCCCATTAAAGCAGGTGACATGGAGAAAAGAATGCTTGTCAGGGACAGGGTGGGAATAAAGACTGATTAGAAAGGGAACGGGAGAAGCAGAGACAGTGAGTACAGTCAACTCATGAATTTTTCTGTGAATGGAAATAGAGAAATCAGGCAGAAACTGGAGGTGATGTGGGGTCCAAGGAGGATTTTTTTTTTTTAAATGGGAGCTATTGAAGCATGTTTATTTGCTAGTGGCAATGGTTCAGTAGGAAAGAAAAGAAAAATGTACAGAGGTCCAAACTAATNGCAGAGACAGTGAGTACAGTCAACTCATGAATTTTTCTGTGAATGGAAATAGAGAAATCAGGCAGAAACTGGAGGTGATGTGGGGTCCAAGGAGGATTTTTTTTTTTTAAATGGGAGCTATTGAAGCATGTTTATTTGCTAGTGGCAATGGTTCAGTAGGAAAGAAAAGAAAAATGTACAGAGGTCCAAACTAATCCCCCCCAAAATAGTCCAGTTTCTCAAAGCTCTTATATTCCAGAATGTGTGCTCCCCAATCTTGCCCGCCTGCTTCACCAAAGTCTGTAATATAAATTGGTAAGGATCCTAGCTTTACAGCACGTAGATGACAACAGCAAGCAATATATGTACTCACATACCCAAGTTTCTCTTGTAAATTATTACCTTATTATATCATGATGTTTTGCCACAGTATTTTACACTTAAGTTTTGTGTACGTTCTTCAACCCATTTATTAAAAAATGAAAACACTGCTAAAACAACAGGAAAATGACAAAACCATGGGATCTCAAGAGTAGGACACAACTGAGTGACTGTGTGGATCACAATAAACTGTTGAAAATTCTGAAAGAGATGGGAATACCAGACCACCTAACCTGCCTCTTGAGAAATCTGTATGCAGGTCAGGAAGCAACAGTTAGAACTGGACATGGAACAACAGACT
>SJYX01012863.1:0-12390 GCA_006410675.1 Oreotragus oreotragus | reverse complement strand
TTTTTTTTTAAACTTCATCAGAACCTCAACTGTCCTGACTGATGCACCGGCTGTGTGACCTTAAGTGACTTACTCAGCGTCTCTGAGCCTCAGTTTCCTCAACCCCAATAACATGGAGACGAGAAGATGATGCTTCTGACCTAATTTATTTTGTGGACAGGTTGAGGAGAAACTGTATCTTTTAAGTGCTTAGCAGAGCCCCTGGCACTGGCTGGTCTCCGTCAGTTCTGATTCTCGCCAGTTCTGATTGATCTGCACTCTGCCCCACCCCCACCCCCAGGCTTGTCCACCTTTCCTTCTTCCCCGACTTTACTCCCGGCCTGCTCGGTTTAGCGGGGGCCCCGGGGGTTTTGACGTGTGCTGTTTGACACCCAGGTGACATGTTACAAACTCCAGGAGCCTCTGTCAGGAAGACGAGGCCGCAACGCTCGTTAGTTTCCCTAAGATCGTAGATTTTTTAATTCTTTGAGCCCACCCTTTCCATTAGCTGAACTTTTACAGCTTGGAAAGAAGTCACAAAATTGTACACACTTCCAAGAACTCTTGAGGCGGTTTCCGTGGCATACAGGTTTCACTATGCCCGTGCCTACGTCCAAGTTTGGGACCCAGACACTTTAAAAGTCCCACAGAGAGCTAGGCTTGCTCCGGGCCATCTGGTGTTTAGGACGGCCAAGGACACAGGCTCTGGGCAGGCAGCCTGAGTCCCGGCCGTGGCTCTGCCCCTGAAGACCTGCTGCCTCACGCTTAGTGAGTCTTCTGTAAAATGGGACAGTGACAGTATCTGCTTCAGAGGGCTGCTGTTAGGTGAAAGTAGTTAATCCATGGAAAGAATTTGAGAGCCACGACTGGCATGAAGCAAACGCTCAGAAAATTCTAGCTGTTGTTATTAATATGATTATTTCCAGTTTGGATCTGGAATAGCCTGCCTCTCTGCTGCTTACTTGCTCCTCCTGGAGGGCCTTCCCTGTCCATCTGATATTCTCAGCCACTGCTTCTGACATTCGGATGAGTCAGGATCCCCTGTGTGGCAAGTCATGACAAATTTGCTAGAAAGAATTGTTCACATTCTGGAATTGCTGAAATATGCAAATGATTAATTCATTGCTTTATAAATTAGACTTGATTTATAAATCAACCTAGATAGCATATTAAGAAGCAGAGACAGCCCTTTGCCAACAAAGGTCTGTCTAGTCAAAACTATGGTTTTTCCAGTACTCATGTACAGATGTGAGAGTTGGACCATAAAGAAGGCTGAGGGCCAAAGAATTGATGCTTTCAAACTGATGCTAGAGAAGACTCTTGAGAATTCCTTGGGCAGCAAGGAGATCAAACCAGTCAATCCTAAAGGAAATCAATCCTGAATATTCATTGGAAGGACTGATGCTGAAGCTAAAGCTCCAATCCTTTGGCCAGCTGATTCGAAGAACCGACTCATTGGAAAAGACCCTGATGCTGGAAAAGATTGCAGGCAGAAGGAGAAGGGGACGACAGAGGATGAGATGGTTGGATGGCATCACCGACTCGATGGACATGAGATTGAGTAAGCTCTGGGAGTTGGTGAAGGATAGAGAAAGCCTGGCGTGCTGCAGTCCATGGGGTCGCAAAGAGGTGGACACAACAGCAACTGAACAAGAAAATACACTTTTTAAATTAGACCTAATTTTGGGGGGAGTCACACCCCACAGCATGTGGGATCTAGTTCCCAAAGCAGGAATTGAACCCACACCCTCTGCAGTGGAAGCTGCAGAATCTTAACCACTGGACTGCCAAGGGAAGTCCCAAATTTCTTTGTATCTTGTAAATTATTTCTTGTTTTATAATTTAGACCTGATTTATTCTCCCTCTCACAGCATCATTCTCACTTGCATGTGCTATGCCTTCTTTTTAAAGGTATAAATCTTTTCATTAAAAAGTGTGTCAGTAAAACAACTGAAGACAAATTAGAAGATAAAAATAAGTAAAAATGAGAAAATGGGAATCACCCCAGCTGAGAGGGAAGCACTGTTGACCTGTGGACATGTTGCTTCTGTACAGATAGATGCTCATGGTAGAATTACACGGGTGACCTCTATTTCTCAGACAGTATCCCTTTAGACGTCATTCTGAAATCCACTTCTCTCTTTTTTCAGGTAAGTTGCCGGTGCTCAGAATGCGACACAGGCAACAGTGAGGTGCATAACCACCCAGGGTTTTCTGGTGGTGGAGACAGGGCCAGGAGAGAAGGAGGGGGCTGTCCAGGAGGTGGTCTCTCCAGAGTGGGGGCTACATCCTAGAATGGGTTCCACCTTGAGTCAGCTGTTGGCCCAGGCCTTGGGACTGCGGGGTGGGCACAGTTTCCCTCTCAGGGCCTCCACTGGGCCAAGGGCACCTCTGCAGAGAAGGGAAGGGGTGGTTGAGAGCCCTGAGCAGGCTGGAGGAACAGGCCGTGGAGGGGACACAGGCAGGCCGCCCACTGTGAGCCATCTGCCACCTGGGTCGGTCATCCTTTTCCTGTTCTGCTCGTCCTCTCTCCCATGCTCCTTGCCCAGGGCCCCCTCTGAAGGAGCCAGTGGACTCCTCTGGCCTCTGGCCTCCAGCTGAGTTTGGTCAATGAGAGATTCCGGCAGGAGCAGAGGGTGGCACGAGGGTGGAGTCTGACGGGGGTGGGTGGGGAAGGCTCCAGGTTCTAGACTCAGGGCGCTTGTTAGTGTCCGTGGACCCTGCCCTTCATCAACCTCTCTGTGATTCCCTGGTCCAGTGTGCCCATCCCGTCCTGCCAGGGCCTGGCCTGTGCAAGGCCTTGTGGTCCAGCGGGGAGATGGTTGGATACAGAAATAAGGCCCCGAGGGGCCCTGGGCTCCTGCCCACAAAGACATCAGGGGAAACCCAAGGATTCCAGGGGTCTTGCTCAGAGGACATGGGAACACTGGGGAGGGACATCCCCAGGGAGAAGTGCCATGAGCCCAGCGTCACCCCTTAAGAAGGGAGCTGCCTTACCCACTGGGGTGAGGGCTTCTCCTGCCAGGCCCTGTACTGGGTGCCACAGCCACGGCAGGACGCGGGCAGGGGTGTCCACTTCCCCAGTGGAGGTGCATGCCAGCAGGCCAGGCAGAGAGCCAAGGTGCAGAGGAGCAAACCACCGAGATCACTGCCGCCTGGGATGGCCGTCCTGCAGGGGACACGCAGCGTGGCCACACCCGAGGTCAGCACTGGCCAAAGTGCGGCGGGTCCACTGGGCAGTGAATCAAGATGACCCCCACACTGAGAGACACTGCCCTTCCCCCAAGGAGGACGCTGCTTCCCATCCTTCTGATCAAGTCTGGGAGAGACCCTCCACTTAGTGCTCAGAACCCCTCCGCCTGCAGGAATCACCGGGCCCCACCCCACGCCCCTAACAGAGGGAGGGCAGGGCTGAGGTGGCAACTGGCCTGAACCCCATAGCAGGGTTCTCGTTTTCAGTTTTTATCTGCAGAGTTGCTGTTTCTGTGTGGTGATGCTGGCTTTCTGTTTACAGTAAAAAGGGCAGAGCTTCCTTTTTGAAATACATGCATTTAAAAAGTAAATGGGGAATCCAGTTAAATAAATAATAGACTAAATAATTAAGGATTCAGGCCGGGAGGGAGGCATGGCAAGACCAGCCACTGTGGTCTCCACGATTTCGCATGTTCAAGAACTCTGTGGTCTAAAGCAATGGTTCTCAGAGAGAGGGCCCCAGCCAGCGGCATCCCCTGCCCCTGTGAGCCTGTAAGAGATGCACCGTCTCAGCCCTCAGCCCGGCCCCATGGGATCAGAACTCCCGGCCCCTCCCATGGGCCCACCCCTGTGCCCAGTGGTGGCAGGGGGAGGATTGTGACACTTTCCCAAACCTGAAAGCCGCTGCCCTCAGCCTGTGCTGTTCCTGCTCAAGCAGAGCAGGAACTACTTAGAAGGGAAAACGCTGAGCCAGGACCCCCGGGGCTGGCCTGGCCAAGGGCCCTCAACCACGCTGGCCAGAGACCTCGCGGCCTTCAGCACTCAGCTGCCTCAAGATGGATGTCTGGGGCTTTCCAAAAGGGCTCGCGACATCCTGCTCCTTCAGGCTTGCAAGGCTGGGTTCTGTGCTGATGGGTGCTGGCACCCACCAGGGACGAGGGAAGGGGAAAATGATCACCAGGAAGTGGGGCCTCCAAGTTTTGGGGGCTGTTACCACCCCCCTACCCCCTGACTCAGACAGGCAGTCTAGATCTCATAACCCAGAGCAGAGGCTCATGGGGCAACACCAACCTCCCCAAGTGGTGGGCAGTGATCATTCTTATCCTCGTTTATTTATTTATCTTTTCAATGCTGGTCTTGGTGCACTATACGGATAATAGATCAGGGAGGATGGGCAAAGGTTTCCTTAAAGGGCCAGAGAGCAAAGCTTCTATGCTTCCTGGCCGTGTTTCTGTCACAACGTCTCAAGTCTACCCCTGCAGCATGCTCAAGGAAGCATCCCTTGGGGGCCAGGTGACGAGCGGGCCTGCTGGCAGTGATGTGCAGCCCTGTCCGACCCCTCTGCGCCCACTTGTCCCTCCCCCCAGGGGCCATCGATGGCCTGCTGCTAAGGCCTGCTCAGATGCTGCCTTCAGGGAAGGGAGAAGCCCACCTCTAGTGACAAGTCAAGCTTCAGATCCAGGACAGCTCCTCCCGGGACAGGCCAGGGCCTTGTGATCATGACCTTACAGTCCAACCTCCCCACCCTGGGCAGTGCTTCACCCCCACCAACTCCCAACACAGGGAGATACTGTCAGAACTCTCAAGAGAAACCTCTGTGTTTCAGGGCTCATTTCCCAGGGAACCCGTGGCCCACCAGAAGCTGCTGCCAGCTATGAGAAAAAAGCTGAGTGAGCCCGCTTCTTGGACTTAGGAGGTGGCCCCCAGTGTCCGAGACTTGAGGACAAAGCAAGGCAGCACCTGCTGGCCCCTCTCTCGTGCACAGAGGCTGGACACTCTGCTGCAAACCCGGGAGATCCAGCCCGGTTTGTGCAGGTGCTGGTGGGGCTCTGGGCTACACGCTGACACAGGAATGAGAAGTCACAGCCAACGATCATGAGCAGGGAGCCCCGACAGGCAACGGGATAAACAACCTGTGGTTCGTCCATACAGTGCAATGCCACTCGGCAATCGAAGAAACAACAACACGGATGATCTGCTAAAACATGACGTGAAAGAAACCAGACATGAAAGAATGCATGCTGGGTGGTTTCCTTTGGCTTAGGGTCCTAACCAGGCAGGAGTAATCAATAGTGAGAGAAAGCAGATTGGTGTTGCTTGGTGACGGGGAGGAGGGCCGCCAGCTGACTGGAAGGCGCACGCGGAGCTCGGAGGGTGGTACGTGCTCCGTCTTGATCTTAGGAGTGGTTACGTAACTGAACACCATCGCCAAACTTGGCGAATGGCATCTCCACGTGAGCGAATCTGGCTGGCATTTCAAGAGATGGAAACCAAGTCTTCTCCCCTTGAGAACAGGCCAGAGGTCGTGACTCACTTTGAACAAATAGAATTAGTGGAAATGACGGTGTGGCTTCAGAGGCCTGGTCATTAAAGATGCCGCGTCTTCTATTCTGGTCTCTCTCGGCTCATTCCCTCCGGGGGAGCCCTTGGCTCTGCTGGGAGGATGCTCGAGCAGCCCGTTGGAGGAGCCCTCGAGGGGAAGCACTGAGGCCTCCTGCCGGTGGCCACACCAGGGAGCAGCCCCTCCAGCCCCAGGTGAACCATCAGATGGGAAGGCAGCCCCACCACGCTCCAGCCGCATGCATCCCCACCAAACACCGGCCAAGCCGTCCCTGAGTTCCTGACCCTCAGAAATGAGGAGGTAGTAATTGTTGGTTGTTTTAAGCCACTAAGTTTGAGGTGAGTTGTCACACAGTAAGAGGTGCGTGGTAAGAGAGAAATGCTGTTTTCCTTGCTGCTGACCTGTCAGGACATAGTACGGTGCCTGACACGTAGTAGGCATTCAAATTAATATTGATGAGTGAATGAAGAGTACATGAATTAAATTATAAAGAAAATAAGAACTGTCATTGGACTATTGTATCATAGCCTTAAGGGAGAGTAAAAAAAAAACAAAAAACGCATTTGTTGTGGACCTACTATGTGCAGCCATCGCCCTACATTGGTTTATTAACCTCACCAAGAACCCCCGAGATGAATAACTGTTGCCAATGTGCAGACATGAAAGCTCTCTTGTGCTTGGAGGCCCCGTCCGAGGGCACAGCCTCCCTCACCACCAGCACCCCCACCCGAGCGGTGCTGTGTCACAACCACTGACCCTGCACTGACCCGTCCTCATCACCCGAGTCCAGGCTTACATCAGGGTTCACTCTGGGCTCTGGCAGGGGCCTCCTTCATCCCTAGAGCCCTCTGGCCTCCTCTGGACCTCCTTCATCCCTAGAGCCCTCAGTTCCTAGGAACGTCTTCTCACTGCAGAAGCATAGCTGACGTTTGCTACACTGAATTTGAAGAGGGAAGAAAAATGATAGTGGGAAGAAGTGAAGTGCAAATATGAAACATCAGCTTTCGGAAGAGGACACCAAGGCATGGAGAGATCCCATGACTCAGCCGCAAACCATGGGCTGGTCACGACCCAGCTGAGCTTGAGAAACTGAGATGAGCAACTTCTCATCGATGGAGCTCCCCTATTCGTCACTGTCATGGTATCATTTTATTTTACTTTTTAAATGACTGCAGAGTAATAAACACCTTTTGTTCATAGAGATTGGAAACTGCAGAAGAGCCTAAAAATTTCATATCATCTACCTTCTCCCTTAGCCAAGAAGAAAGCAACCTTGTATTTGGTGTACCTCTTCCGATCATCTATACCATTTTTATGCAATAAGAAGGGGAATCATATGATGCATATTATGGGAAGGGTTTTTCGGCCTTGGCATGACTGTCATTTGCGCTGGATGATTATCTGTTGTGGGGGGCTGCCCTGTAGCTTTCAGGACATCTGGTGGTACTCTGCTGCCTGCACATGCCAAGAGCTCACTCAACTTTTAACAACCGAAAGTGTCTCCAGATGCTGCCATACAGACATTTCTCCCCAGCTGAGAACCAGCTATGTCATTACCTGCTTGTTTCACCTCCTCAGAAAGTGTTTTTCCAGGCCAGAGGCATCCTCTCACATAGAATGTTTTAATGGATGCTTGGATTGTGTCTAATCCACGGGCCATTGTCTATTAACCGACACTCTTAGGGGACATCCCTGCAGCTCCCAGTTTGTTTTCAAACCCTGGGCATCACTTCAGTCTTCACCTCCACTGAGGAATATCAAGCTCTGCACTGTCTGGTCCAGAAAAATACAGTTTTTCTTTGTTCTGCAGAAAGTGCCCCGGGAAGTCTGGGTGGACTGTGGCTTCTGTAAGGAACTCTCTGGCAGGAGGAACTGCTTTCAAAGACTTGGCAAGCACGGCCTTCACCTTGCTGTGGATTTCCTGTGACGAGCTGGGGCCCTGAGATGCTAAACAATAGAGCCTCGGTGGCACGACCTCTTCCCTCGCTGCTGGAAGTCACTACAAAAAGCTCAACCCTGCTTTCGCAACCAAGCTGCTCAGAACTAATTTAAAACTTTTGATTAAGCCAGCATCTAAAATGGCAGCCTCAGACTGCTCTTATTTCCTCTGAGTAGTTAATTACAGAGCAACTGGTCGATCTGACCAGTGTAATGGATGAAATGCCTCAAACAGGGCTCCCGGGGGAGCCTAGGGTTGTAATGGAGAGAAGCTTGGACTGGGGGTTGGAAAACCTGGGGTTCTAGTCCTGTGGTGTGAACTTAGGAGGCTTAGAACCTGTGTGAGCCTCAGTTTCCTCATCTGTATAATGGGAATAACACCTCCCCTATCCAACACCCAGAGATCTTGGGAAGGTTCTGTGAGTTTCTTTATCTTTAGATGCTTTGCGGAGTGTCACACCTTATAGAAATGTCAGCAACTGATGGGAGACTTACATCAGGAACAGGCTTTTTAACTATGATGCTCCTCCTCAATTAGATACTGTTTCCCTCTGGATTCAGGGCAGGAAAGAGAAGTCATTCTAAGAAGTCAGATAATAACAAGTGTTAGGAAGGATGTGGAGAAGGTGGAACCCTCGTATTCTGCAGTGGGAAGGGAAAATGGTATGGCTATAGGTAAATCATCTGGTGGTTTCTCAAACAATGAAATGTAGAGTCACCACACTACCCAGGAGTTCCACTCCTGAGTACACACCCAAGAGGACTGAAAACATCTGCCCACATGAACACTTGTACACAGACAATTACAGCACCATTATTCACTAGAGCCGAAAAGTGGAAGCGACTCGCATGTCCATCAAAAGAGGTGAGTGGATGAATGGAATGTCGTCCACGCCCACAACGGAACAGGACTCAGTCCCAGAAAGGAAGGGCACACTGACGCAAGCTACAGTGTGGGTGAATCTTGAAACCACTGCCGAGGGAGAGAAGTCAGACGCAGAAGTCCACGCTGTATGATTTCAAGGATACGGGACGTCCAGAACAGACAAATCCGTACAGACAGGGAGCAGGTTGAGCAGCTGACCGGGCTGGGGGATGGGGAAATAGGAAAGGTCGCTAAAGGGTACAGGGTTTCCTTTTGAGGTGGTGAAATGTTCTAAACTGCCTGTCCTGACGCTTGCACACGTCTGCATAAAGCAGCCAAGTTGAGCAAAGTCTTGGGGAGGGTACAGAAAATGATGCTAGTTTTCTTTCTGATTTTCAAGCCAAGCGGGATGGCGGTAGCTTGTGCTTCTGTGTGTGACGCCCCTTGGTGTTCCCTGTCGCAGCACCACGGGGACACACAGCAGATGCTCAGAAAGTAAAGGCCGCCAAGTGAGAGGAGGAACCAGGGGGTGAGCAGAGGAAGGAAACCCGCTGTATGTGGCTTATTCAACGATAATGGACGAATCTTAGTAATAACATGGGGGAGGTGTGAAGAACTGGGAGACCGGAATACGTACACACTACTGCTCCCATGCATAACACAGGTAAGGAGGGAGAGTACCCTGTTATAGCACAGGGAACTTAGTTCATGCTCTCTGGTGAAAGGGGAAGGAAGTCCCAAAGGGAGGGGACATACGTGTACGTATGGCTGATTCATCTTGCTGTACAATAGAAACCAACACAGCATGTAAAGCAACTATCCTCCAATAAAAAATTAAGAAGGAAAAAATGATAACATGACACTAACATTTTCAGTCCCTTTCTTCGCTGAATGTTATTCCATGTAGGAAATTTCTTTTGCTTTTTTAGATCTCACCGGTTTGCCCAAAAGTCAATAATAAAAATGATTTTTTTACATATGCGTTCATTCGCTACATGCTAGAGCACTTCATTCATACTGAGACGTGGGTCCTAGTATTATTTCTGTGTTATAAATGAAGAAACAGAGCACCTCAGCTGCTCTAGCGATGAAACGGCCTGAGATATAATTGCATACAAGGTCATTCGTTGCAGCACATTGGAGTAGCAAAAGATTGGAAACTGAATGTCCAACAAGTGGGCACTGTTTAAATGAATGATGGTATATACTTTGGGTAGAATATGATTTAGCTGTTCAAAAAATGAATAAGGCAGGTATTTATACACGGATATGGAAGTATCCCCAAGATACAGTAACTGAAAACTAAAAATAAAAGCAAGAAAAAGCACAGCTGGTACATGTTCTGGTTATATCTGGAAGGATATTAAGCAAATGGTAAGAGTGGGTGCTTCCAAAGGGTGATCTGAGAAGCGGGGTGTGTCGTCAGGAGAGGCATGTGGATGCTGCAGTAACAAACAACGCCCTAAGTCTAAGTGGCTTAAATGACAGCGGTTTGGTTCTCATCTGTACGTGGCCGTCACAGGACAGCAAGGGCTCTCTGCTCATAGATCACTCCGGGATGGAGGCTGATGGAGCCGTCACCATCTGTGATGATGCTGCTCATCAGAGAGCTCTGGAGGTCTTGCACTGCCAGTGAGCTCCAGCCTGGAAGTGACACATGTCACTTTTTTCGTTTGTTGTTTTGAGTCATGCTGTGAGACAAGTGGGATTTTACTTCCCCAACCAGGGTCCAAATCCTCACCCCTTGCATTGGAAGCACAGAGTCTTAAGCACTGGACCATCAGCAATGTCCTTAACACGTCACTTCTGCTCATAAGTCCCTGGTCGGCACTTGCCACCTGATCCCCCAGCCACAGGGGGGCCAGGAGATGGAAATCTACCTGCACCTGGAGGTGGAGAACCTCTGCGCAGTATTAGTGCCAGCCACCTGGGAACGGACGTGGGCGGGAGGGTAACGTTCCCCTCATAGACCCTTTCAAACATCTGAAGATTTTTCTCAGGCATATACTGCCCAAGCATGAATGGAAATGTCTAACAGGCACTTTCACGGGAACAAAGTAACAGGCAAGGTAGGCAGAAGTTTCAGGGGATCTAGAACCAAGAGACCACAGATCTCACCGGCTGAGAGGGGGAGGGACCAGCGCAGGCTATTTGACTTTCATGGTGCATTTAAAGAGCACCTACTGTGTGCCAGGGGTGGGCTCTGCAATGGAAACAAATGAAGGAGCTCAGAGCTGACTGGAGGGAAGCTGGGACACTGGGGTTCAAGCCCAGGCTTTCCCTGGGTATCCTCATTTGCCTCACCCATTTCCAAATGGGCCTCCGAAGACCTACTGTGGACGGTTACATGAGGGGGTTGAGGGTGGCGTGAATGGGGATTCTGTGGCCCATGAGGCACCTCACGGATGGAAACAGGTCTGCATCTTCAGCCCCCCAACACGTTTGCAACAGGACAAAGAACTGCCCCTGGGAGACCTCCATCCTCCCATTTCCCCCTCCTTCCTCTTATTTCCTTCTTTCTGCTAATGGACCGACTCTCTGGGGTTAATCAGGCCACTTTTCATTCTGTTAAACTGCATCATTTTTGATCTCTCCACTCAACAAATCTGCACAAGCCACGTTAGAAGTTATTTGTGGAGAATAATCTGCTTAGTATCTTATCAAAACTTTGAGAGCTGTAATTCAGTTCAGATGGGGCACTTGGGGGCTGCAAAGGGGGAGGGAAAAAAGAATGTCAGAATGCTGGGATTATCAAGATTTGGATTAGCAGGCAATTTCCTGAGTTCACCGACTTCATAGATGAGGTCAGAGAGGTCCGTTCTGAGTGGAGCCCATTAATCTCCGTTGTTAGTGAGGAAGCGTTGGAAAGTGCAGGTGTTAACAGTCTCCGTGTTATTTTTGGGAGAATGTGGATTGAACACTCGCAGGAAGTGTACTATTCCCTTGCCAGCATCCTGGAGTGTTATTTTAGGCAGCAGAACTGAGGCTTGTGAGCAGAAGCCAGGTTTCAACACACCTTTAAGGCAAGAAGGGTACTCTGCAGGCAAGAATTCTGCTGCAAAGGTGGGGAAAATTAAAATAATCAATGTGCTCTGCAAGGATGCTCATAAAGGTTGTCCATAGACCTCTCCAGGAGAGCAAGGGCCTCAGCTACCAGTCCATCTGACTTGGCAGAATATGTGGACCAGTCCTAGCTCTCTGGGTCAGACGAGCTAGTCTAAATGAAACTAGCCCACAGGCACACACACACACACCCCAACTCAGCGTGCACACCTCTGCCTACATAAGGCCTGTTTCCCTATAATTTGAGGAGTTTACTCTTTAAATATGGGCTTCCCTGGTGGCTCAGAGGTTAAAGCGTCTGCCTCCAATGCGGGAGACCTGGGTTCGATCCCTGGGTTGGGAAGATCCCCTGGAGAAGGAAATGGTAACCCACTCCAGTATTCTTGCCTGGAGAATCCCGTGGACGGAGGGACCTGGTAGTCCACGGGGTCGCAAAGAGTCGGACACGACTGAGCGACTTTACTTACTTACTCTTTAAATATAGATTATAAATTCTAAATTAAAAAACAACAACAACAACGATAGAGCGTGTTCAACGATTCTGAAAGGCTGTGTTGGAAATGCAATGGGATTTTCTCTTTTGGCCCCTCCAGCTGCACAGCAATTTGAAGTGAACGTCAAGAGCATAAACTCTTCAACTGCCAGACTTCTGGCTTTCTAGCTGGGGGCCCTTGGGCAGATTTCTTACTCTCTCTGTACCTTAGTTTCTCCATCTGTAAAATAAGGGAGGACGTAACTGTAATAATGTGTCTATCTAAAAAGGTTGTTGTGTTGAACTAACGCGAATACAGGCACACCTTGGAGACACAGCGGCTTCAGATCCAGATGCTGTGAGAAAGCGAACTTTGCAATGAAGAGAGGGACACAAATTTTTTTATTGCTTGTGCCTATAAAAGTTATATTGTACACCTGAAACCAATATAACATTGTAAATCAACTCTGCTTCAATAAAAAAGTTATGTTCACACTGTCCTCGAGTCTACTGGATTGCAATAGTATTACTATTATTATT
>SJYX01012862.1:101008-234378 GCA_006410675.1 Oreotragus oreotragus | reverse complement strand
GATGCTTTTGAACTGTGGTGTTGGAGAAGACTCTTGAGAGTCCCTTGGACTGCAAGGAGATCCAACCAGTCCATTCTGAAGGAGATCAACCCTGGGATTTCTTTGGAAGGAATGATGCTAAGGCTGAAACTCCGGTACTTTGGCCACCTCATGCGAAGAGTTGACTCATTGGAAAAGACTCTGATGCTGGGAGGTATAGGGGGCAGGAGGAGAAGGGGACGACAGAGGATGAGGTGACTGGATGGCATTACTGACTCGATGGACATGAGTCTGAGTGAACTCCAGGAGTTGCTGATGGCCAGGGAGGCCTGGCGTGCTGCGATTCATGGGGTCGCAAAGAGTTGGACACGACTGAGTGACTGAACTGAACTGAACTGATAGTACACTACTGGTTGGAACATAAATTGGTATAACCATTATGGAAAATATTATGCAAATTTCTCAAAGAATTAATAACAGAACTACCATATGATCCAGCAATACCAGTCCCAGATACTCATTTGAAGAAAGTGAGAACACTAATCAGAAAAGATATATGCACCCACATGTTCATTGTAGCATTGTTTACAATAGCCAAGATATGGAAGCAACCAAGTGAACATCAGTAGATGAATGGATAAAGATGTGGTATATACACTCAATGAAATGTTAGTGAGCCATAAAGAACATAATTTTACCATTTGTGACAACATGGATGGACTTAGAGGATATATGCTAAGTGAAATAAGGCAGACAGAAAAACACATACTGTATAAGTTCATTTACATGTAGAATCTAAAAAGTAGATGAACAAATGTAATATAATATAAAGAGTTAAGATACAGAGAACAAACAGGAATTTACTAAAGGGGAGGGAGAATGCATGAGGAAAGGAATAGGTAAGGGAGATAAACATGAACAATTACAGCTGCAAAATAAATAACGGGTATGAAATAGACAGTGTGGAGGAAATACAGTCAATAACCATGTAGTATCTTTGTATGGTTAAATATTATAATACTTATCATGGTGATCAGTTTGAAGTGTAAAGAAATATGTAATCACTATGTTGGACAACAGGAACTAACAGTGCTATAGGTTAATTATACTTCAAAAACAAACTCATTGAAAAAGAGACCAAATTTGTGGTTATCAGAGGTGGGAATGGAGGTCGGGGGAGGCGGAATCAGATGAAGGCAATCAAAAGATACAAACTTCAAGTTATAAGATAAATAATTACCAGGGATATAACATGCAGCATGTAAGTATAATTCACACTCCTGTATGTTCTCTTAGCAACATGAACGTTAAGAGAGTAAATCCTAAGAGTTCTCATTAGAATAAAAAAAACATTTTTCTGTATCTTTTATTTTTTACCTGTACTTAATAATGAATGTTCACTAAACTTTATGATGGAAGTAAATCAAATCATTATGCTATATCTTAAACTTACACAGTGCTGTTTACCAATAACATAATAAAACTAAAAAATATTTTTAAAAAGTCTTTAAAAATGATAGTAGGAACAGATTATATTCTATAGATATTAATAGGATAATGATGTCATATTAATATATATGAATATTAAAAGGATGATAGTGTAATGTTATTATGTATTAATAATTTTATGCTGATACATTCAAATATCTAGTTGAAATATCATAACCATATTGGTTTCATCCTAGAAATACAAGGTTGATTCAACATCCTAAAATTACAATGTATTTCACTAAATCAACAGACTTAAGAAGTATCATATGACCATCTCAATAGATGCAAAAAAACATTTGACAAAATTCAACACCTATTCATTTTTTAAAACCTCTCTCAGCTAAAGAGAGAACTTTCTCAATCTAAAAAAAGAAAAAGAGAAAAATATATAGAAAACAATACCAAAACAAGAGCTATAAATTGTATAGTTATATTAAATGTAAAATAGTTAAATAGTCTAATCAAAAGGCAGCATTTTCTCATAATTAAAAAAATATATACTATTGTGTGCTGTGTATGAGAAACACACTTTAGATTGAGACATAAATAAGTTGAAGGTAAAAGGATAGGGAAAGGCATACTATGAAAGAGTAACCAAAAGATAGCTGTAGTGGCTGTTCTAATTCCATATAAAATAAATATATGACAAAATTGTTACTAGAGTCAAAAGGAAATTAATTACAATGACCAGAGGGTCAATACATCAAGACGTTAACAATTATAAATTCTACATACGTATGTGCATACGTACATTCATCTAACAACAAGCCCTCAAAATCACTGCAAACACTGACAAAATTAAAGAGAAGATGACAGTAATATTTGGAAACTTCAATATACAACTTTCAAAATAGGATATAACAATATTGCAGATGACCAACAATAAAATAAAGGATTTGAACAATACTATAAACTAACTAGATTTAGTATTTATAGAACACATCACCCAATGAGAGTAGAATACACATTATTCTTAAACACAGAATATTCTCCCAAACATACCAAATGTGAATCTATAAGACAAGCTTTAACAAATTTAAAAGGATTAAAATCATACAAAGTATGATACTGGAAATCAGTGTATTAAGATTAGAAATCAACAATAGAAAGAAATTTAGAAAACACAAATCATAGAAATGAAACAATACACACATAACCAACCAACAAGAAACTTCCAGAGAAATGAAAATGACAATGCAATACAACATAAGAGCAATACTATGCCAACAACTTAGATAATGAGAAGAAAATTTTTTAGGAGGACACAAACTACTCAGTTATCTGAATCACCATATAAATGTCTATACTATAAAAAATCTCAAATTAATAACCTAACCTTTCATCTTAAACTAGAAGATAAAAGTTAACCCAAATAAACAGGAGGGAAATAATAAAGACTAGAATGTAAATAAGTGAAATACAAAGTAACAAAATTGTAGAGAACACTAATGAAAGCAAACACTAGTCCTTTGAAAAGAATAAAACTGACAAACCTTTTGCTAGACTAAGAAAAAAAGAAGATTCAACTTGCTATAATACTGACAGGAATGAATGAGGAAATATCACTAACAACTTTACAGAATAAAGTATCATAAGAGAATTCTGTAAGCAGTTTATGCCAACAAATCAGATAAATTATACTCAGTGGAAAAATTGATAATCTAAATAGAACTTGAAGAAGTAAAAATTTCAGTAAGCAACAAACTTCCCGTAAAGAAAAACCTAGACCTAGATGGCTTCATTGGTGAATAATATCAAATATTTTAAAAAGAATTAGTAATAATCCCTCACAAACTCTTTCAGAATGATACAAATACAAGAAATACTCCCAGCTCATTCTACAAGTTGGGTGTTATCCTAATACTAAGACCAGATTTAAAAAATCACAAGAAAACTATGTGGCTATACCCTTCATAAATATAAAGACAAAAATATCAGCAAAATACTAGCAAACTGATTATATAACATGATCAAATAAGATTAATCCCAGGAATGTAATATTCATTTAGCATCTCAAAAATGAATGAATTGCAATATATGACATTAAAAGAATAAAGAACAAAATCGTATGAACACTTCCATAAACACAGAAAAACTATTTGGCAAAACCCAATATACTTTCATAATAAAAACACTGAACAAACTAGGAATAGAAGGGAATTTCCTCAACCTGATAAAGATCATCTATGGCTTCCCTAGTGGCTCAGATGGTAAAGAATCCACCTGAAATGCAAGAGACCCAGGTTCAATCCTTGGGTTGGGTAGATCCCTGGAGAAGGGAATAGCTACCCACTCCAGTATTCTTGCCTGGAGAATTCCATGGACAGCAGAGCCTAGTGGGCTACAGTCCATAAGGTTGCAAATTGTTGAACATGACTGAGAAACTGACATTTTTGCTTTTCATGAAAAACTCACAACTAACATACTCAGTGGTGAGTGACTGAATTCTTTCTCCCTAAAGTCAGAATTAAGGGTGTTTGCTTCTATTACTTCTACTGAACATTGTACTGGAGGTTACAGCGAGAGCAATTAGCAAGAAAAGGAAGTTAAAGGCATCCAGATTGGAAAGAAAGATGTAAAACAACATTTATACATGACATTATCTTGTATAGAGAAAATCCTATGGAATCCACTAAAAATCTGTAAGAACTAACAAAGTTCAGCACAACTGTAAGATATAAGATCAATATAACCCAGCAATTTCATTACTACATATATATATATATATATATATGTGAAAGGAAAATTATGTTCACACAAAAACTTGCACACAAATGCTCATGGCAGCATTATTCATAATAATAAAAAGGTGAAACAACCCAATAGATATCTGATGAGGAATAATTAAACAAATGAAGGATATCCATACAATGGAATACTATATGGCAATAAAAAGAGTAAAGTACTGATGTATGTTATAATATGAAAGAACCTTGAAAACATTATGCTAAGTGAAAAAAATCTCACAAAGGACAGAATTTATATGATTCTACTTATATAAATTGTCTAGAATAGGAAAATATAGAGACAGAATATAGATCAATAGCTGACTGAGACTGGAATGAGGAAAGTTTACTAATCAGTGATTTTTACTGGGATGAAAACAAGGTTTTAAAATTAGATACCATTGAAAGTTGAACAACTATGTGCCAATACTAAAAACCACTGAAGTGTGTATTTTAAAAGGGTGAATTTTATATTATGTAAATATTAACTCAAAAACGCCATGTTTAAAAAAGTCAGTATAATACAAATCAGTATTGCTTAACCTTTTTTTGTTATTATCCTCTAAGAAACTGTTTGCCCTACTTTTTCTAATTGTACCTAGTACGATTTATATATTACATATATACTGTGTATTTATTCATATACTGTATATAATTTATGCTTTATACATAAATTGAGTGAGATTTTTTGCTCCCTAAGAACCAATTTTTAGCCCCTTGGGGGAGATGTCACTCCTTTTAAGAATGCACGACCTATATTTAAGATAAGATGAGCCAAGGCATCTTTTCTTCTTCACAACTTGCTACCTGAGACCTAATGGTATGTCTGACAAAGATTCCACTTTGCATCTTTGTAGACTAAAAGTTTGATTGAACTGGGTCATGAGCCTCCAGCAGTTCTCTTTCTGGAGCCTGTTATACTTCCCATTTTACATGGTTCTCTAAATAGCTTCTTAGACTTGGCATCCTAGAATGGCCTCTATCACTTATTCTTGATATATATAAGACATGCTGAACAGCTGACAAAAGACGTACTACTGTAACAAGGTATAAAGTATGGAAGGAAAACTGTAGGCAGAAGTTTACTAGTTTGACTGGCTTAAGATCCAGAGTCTTTGTTTCGATTCCCAGATGGGACCAGTCTTGATGCTGTCATCACATATGCCTCATGAATGACCATCTCATTGTTGGTTAATGACTGTGACCTTGTTCCCTTGGCCTTATGGAGTAAGCTCCAGTGTTTCCCACATCACTCTTCCACATAGTGGCCTTCAACCCTGAAGAAGGAAGGAAGGATACCCAAAACCAGAAGTTTGTGTTTTGGAGTGCTCTCAACGAAGATGATGTAGACATCTTTGAAAATCTTTCCTGGGCAAGAGGGTGACAGTGTTATCTAACAAGGGGTCATTGCTCTGTGTATGGTTAGCCTACTCTGTCTTAGGATGGGGAGTGGTACAAGTAGCACCAGTACTAGACGTGCCTTATGAAATCTAGTCCAGAGATTTGATTTACTATTTTTGCTTAGAGACAAGGTGATGCTATTAGCTGGCATAAACATGTTCTTTTGTTGTCTGGGGGAAAAGGAGTGAAAATGCCAAGAAGTCTTCTGAATCAAGTCCAGGCGCCTGCAACATTGGCATTCTGGCCCTCTCTCCACATGTTCTAATGTCTCTTTCATGTTTGCAGGACCTTGAAATTTTTTATTTAGGAGAATTAGTACAACCCTGGAATAGGAAATGGCAACCCGCTCCATATTTTTGCCTGGAAAATTCCATGAACAGATGACCCTGGTGGACTCTATACAGTCCATGGGGTCACAGAGAGTTGGACACACCTGAGCACATGCATTTAAGTTCAACCATGTTGTTATGATTTCACTACATTTTCTCTACTATTCTACAGACAAATGGTATCTCTATTTTAGTTTGATCAAGTCAATTTAAGATGTGTGCTGCATGCTAAGTTGCTTCAGTTGTGCCCGACTTTGGGCAACCTATGGACTGTAGCCTGCCAGGCTCCTCCTCTGTCCATAGGATTCTCCAGGCAAGAATGCTGGAGTGGGTTGCCATGTCCTTCTTCAGGGGATCTTCCCAACCCAGGGGTTGAACCCACATCTCTTACATCTCCTACGTTTGCCATTGGGTCCTTTACCACTAGCACCATCTGGGAAGCCCTATTTAAGATAAGGCATATTCATTAAATGACCAATAACGAATTTTTAATTCAAACTAGATGCAGATCTGACCCCAAATGCTTTCTACTTCTTAATGCCCCTAATATAACTCAAATTTTTTGTATGATTTGGACGTAAGGTTATCACACTGGCAGCGGACAGAGAATGACCCTGTGATTACATTATCTAAACTTGGTCTGGAATGATAGTTGCACTTCATGTGAAATGTCTATATATAGTTAATGAAAAACAGGGGTCCTCTGATTTTGGTTCAAGAGATAGGATAGATTACACATTACCTAACCTTAATGGGAAACTGTTCTATAAGTATCTGTAGTCATGACAGAACATTAGTCTTTGGGATGGATAAAGGGCCTTTAAAATAGAGTAGGAAGGAAGACAAATGTTGATGGTATTAAGGAGCCAGTTTGGTTTTGCTTAAACTGGTTAAACATTTCTCTCATTGATTCTACAATTTTGGTTACTCTCTTCTTTCCCTAACTTCACTGCTCTTGTGCTGAAGATGTATATTTTGATGTTAACTAAAGGTTGTAGTTAACCTTTCGCCAGTATCTGAAAAAATCCCAAGTCAAGTAATTATAGTTTATCTTGTAGTTGTACTTTCACCACTCATTAAAAAATCTGATCCTGAGATCATAAATTCTGAAAGTAGTATAGCCAACTATTTTTTTAAAGTAATATTGATTCTTAGCCACCAAGACAAGTATATGAGAATTATAGGAAAACCATAGTTAATCTCTACATAAAATGAGTTTCATAGAATTTGACCTTGTGCTACCATCTTCATTTTGTCTTATTATCAGGGTCTCACTGGTTCTTCAAATATTTTACCAAACTGGCTCTGTCCTCCTCTCTCTCATGTCTTGCTACCCCCATATGTTTTCTGTAAGCTCTGATTGAAGGCAGTTGGCCATATTCTTTTTTCAAGATACCAGTACCCCTAACCAGCGCTATTCTCCAGGTACGAGAGAATGATCATTGTAGTTTCTCATCAATATTTGGATTTATAGCTATTCCTGTCCTGGTAAGCTCTAGAAGAAAACTTTTCATCAACTTCAGTAGAGGAAAAAATATATTTGTAGTGGGCTGTGAATTCCCAGGACTTTACTTTGGGTCCAATCTAATTGTAAAAATGTCTGTAATTAATACTCTCTATATGGAATATGCTATCTTAACTAGATTTATAGCAAGGTTTAAGTCCTGACAGGCAGGTAGTTTTGTAAATGAGTGTTCATAAGTAGAGCTAAAATGTATGAATTATGGATGGGTAAGCTTGACCTAGTATGGAGGACCTGGCCTGGCTCCCAACTCCAGACTCTTCTGTCTCATTTAGATTGATGACCTGACTGACCCAAGCAGAACTTGTACTTCTACCACAGTCCAATAGTACACCTGAACTCAAACACTATGGAAATGGTAATCTTCTGCCTGTTAGTTTTGAATATACTAAATTTCTTTCTCCTGACATAGGTGATAAGTTGATACTGGATTGAATACTGTATAAACCAACCACTATTTTTTTTTTTATTTGTCCCATTGACCATCTGGGTGATCCACTTAGCTCTGGATCTGAGTTTCTTACTATTATTTCTAGTTCATTATTTAAGTATATATAACAATCTCCAAGTTTGAAGTCAGGTTAGAAGAGATTAACTACACATTGGGATATAGTGATGGCCCTGTAAACCAAGGTGATGTAAACCACTCAGATGTTCCCCAGATGATTTATAACCCTCTTCAACTTCATATTTCCAAAATTGCTATAAACTCCCTAGGAAACATTGTCATCAATATTTGAATCTCCAGAAATAAAAAATATGTGGAAATTAAACATGTTACTGAATAAACAATGGATCAGAAGAAACCAAGGGAAATTAAAAAGTACCTTCAGAAAAATAAAAATAGAAATACAACATATCTAAACATGTAGCAAAAGCATCAAAGAAGGAAGTTAATAGCAACAAATGCCTACATCAAAAACAAGAAATATCTCAAACAACCAAAGCTTCTACCTCAAGGAAGTAGAAAAAGGAGAAAAAACTAGCCTAAACTTAGTATAAGGAAGGAGATAAAGATCAGAGTGGAAATAAATGAAATAGAGTCTAAAAAGGCAACAGAAAAAAAATCAATATCTAACAGCAGGTTTTTTGAAAACATAAACTTGCAAACCTTTAGTTAGATTCAAGAAAAAAAGGACTCAAATAAATAAAATAGAAAATGAAAGAAGAGATATTACAACTGATACCACAGAAAAACAAAGGATCTTCAGAAACTAACAAATATTATTTAACCATAAAAAGAAGATACCCTTGTCATTTGCAACAACATGAATGGATTTTAAAGGCATTTTGCTAAGTATAAGTCAGACAAAGACTTTATGATCTCACTTATATGTGGAATCTAAACAAGAGAGAAGAAATATCTGAATCTCCTAACAGTTTTATTAGTTTAGTTCAGTCGTGTCCGACTCTTTGCGACCCCATGAATTGCAGCACGCCAGGCCTCCTTGTCCATCACCGACTCCCAGAGTTCACTCAAACTCATGTCCATTGAGTCGGTGATGCCATCCAGCCATCTCATCCTCGGTCGTCCCCTTCTCCTCCTGCCCCCAATCCCTCCCAGCATCAGGGTCTTTTCCAATGAGTCAACTCTTCGCATGAGGTGGCCAAAGTATTGGAGTTTCAGCTTCAGCACCAGTACTTCCAATGAACACCCAGGGCTGATCTCCTTCAGAATGGACTGGTTGGATCTCTTTGCAGTCCAAGGGACTCTCAAGAGTCTTCTCCAACACCACAGTTCAAAAGCATCAATTCTTCAGCACTCAGCTTTATTCACAGTAGGCAGTAAATATAGCACCATACTCCTATCTTGCAGTCACTGTTCTCAGATTATTTCAACTCTGTAACTAAAGCAAGGACTTTAAAAAGTTTGGAGTACTCCCCCTTAAGAATGTATTGTTTTTGTTCAGGCTGCTGAAGTCTTGTCTGACTCTTTGCAACCCCATGGACTACAGCATGCCAGGCTTCCTGGTCCTTCACTACCTCCCAGAGTTTGCTTAAACTCATATTCACTGAGTCATGATGCTATCCAACCATCTCATCCTCTGTCTCCCCCTTCTCCTTTTGCCTTCAATCTTTCCCAGCATCAGGATCTTTTCCAAAGAGTCATCTCCTCACATCAGGTGGCCAAAGTGTATCAGTAGATTATTTGTTTCACAATAGCTGATAATTAAAAAGGTAACTAAGAAAAAATCTTGCCGGTTAACTCCTAATTTTGTGTGGTCAAGAATATGATAGATTTAATTGTAAGAAATAGTCCTCAGATGATACACATTATAATGTCATACTTGGAATACTATGTGTGTATTAGTCACTCAGTCATGTTCATGGACTCTTTACAAGTCCATGAACCATAGCCCTCCAGATGCCTCTGTCCATGGCATTCTCCAGGAAACAATAATGGAGTGGGTTGCCATTTAAAAAATCAATTTAGTTGCTATGTCTTTACTACAGTCTCCATCTGTCCATTATAAGAGACTTGTCCAAAACAAGTCTTTTACTTTAAAATTCATAATAATCTCTTTCAGTTCTAATAATGCTTTCCTTTATATGTATATATGTTTCATAATACATATGTATGACATGATGTTGAAGCTGAAACTCTAATACTTTGGCCACCTGATGCAAAGAGGGGACTCATTTGAAAAGACCCCGATACTCGAAAAGATTGAGGGCAGGAGGAGAAGGGGACGACAGAGGATGAGATGGTTGGATGGTATCACTGACTCAATGGACATGGGTTAGGGTAAACTCCGGAATTTGGTGATGGACAGGGAGGCCTGGAGTGCTGCAGTTCATGGGGTCACAAAGAGTCGGACATGACTGAGCATCTGAACTGATGACGTGGTATATCATTAATGTATCTTATCCTAGCTATTGCTACTATTAATATGGCCACCACTTTATTTTTATTTGCATATCTGCAATCTCTTTGTCCATGCATTTATTTTTAATTTGTATCATCTCAGCTTAAGTATTTCTTGTAGAAAGTATATAGCTGGGTTTTTACATAAGTTACTCTGACAATCTATTTTTTCAAAGGATCATTCAGTCCAGTATATTCAGTAAAATGAATACTCAGCTAATTTTCTTTCACCTTTATATTATTTTTCCAATATTTTTTTGATTTTATGAATTTGTTCTCCACTATATTCTTATATAACTCATTAGTACTTAGTATTTCTTTTTTTATTCTCACAATCAATTTAATATGAAAATAAGAGTAACCTAGTAGAACAAACAGCTACTACTCAAGTCTCAGTAAGATAAGACCCACAGATTATTTTGATTTCTCACCCTATGTTTTCTTTTGCTTGGTTCTCTCCATGAGGATTTTGACTGCTTTTACTTTGCCTTTTCATTGCTGCATCTTCCTCCAGCCTTCTCTGACATCTTTGAGATTTTGCTGTGGTAATTCATAAATTATATCATGTGTGCTGTGCTTAGTCACTTAGTCATGTCCAACTCTTTGCGACCCCATGAACTGTAGCCCACCAGGCTCCTCTATCCATGGGATTTTCCAGGCAAGAATACTGGAGTGGTTGCCATGTCCTCTTCCAGGGGATCTTCCCAACCCAGAGATTGAACCCATGTCTCCTGCATCGCAGGCATATTCTTTACTGTCTGAGGCACCAAGACAGTCCAAGAACACTAGAGTGGGTAGCCTATCCCTTCTCCAGAGGAACTTTCTGACCCAGGAATCAAACCAGGGTCTCCTGCATTGCCAGCAGGTTCTTTACCAGCTGAGTTACCCAGGAAGCCCAATTATATCATCAATTCAGTTCAGTTCAGTTGCTCAGTTGTGTCTGACTCTTTGCGACCCCAGGAATTGTCCTTCTATGTCATCAATGCTGTGTATTCCCAGATAATCTAATATTTTTAATTTATATTCAAGGTTTATTTTTTATCACTGTTTCCTTTCTATATCTTCCCCCCATGTTGGTTTTGTTTCTTGTGCAGTCATTTGAAGATATTTTCAAATGTCCTCCCCAGATACTGTAAATGTGTGTTATCAGTAGATATGCCTGAATTCTGGTGGCTCAGATGGTAAAGCGTCTGTCTACAATGCAGGAGACCCGGGTTCGATCTCTGGGTTGGGAAGATCCCCTGGAGAAGGAAATGGCAATCCACTCCAGGACTATTGCCTGGAAAATCCCACGGACAGAAGAGCCTNTGGAGAAGGGAAAGGCTACCCACTCCGGTAATCTGGCCTAAAGAATTCCATGGACTGTACACTCCATGGGGTCACAAAGAGTCAGACATGACTGAGTGACTTTCACTTCACACTAGTAGACAGTACACATCACATGCATGTATGCACTCACATGTGTGCGCACATACACGCATGCTGTACACACACATTGCACACACACACACTATGGTGCACGTCCACAATACGAAGTGGCCACAAGCCAGGAAGTTAAGGTTCTCCCAAGGCCCGAGGGCGGTCACCTTGCCCCTTCAATCGGGGATCTATTTGCTCATGTGTTCAACCTACTTAATTAAGCCTGCACTGTCTGAGGAAAACAAGTACTTCAAGTCATTCTGTTTACCTTTCTTCTGTAGCCAGTCTGACTTATCTCCATTGCTTTAATGTAGTCCTTCACTCAACAAACATCAAATAAATTTTCTAGATTTTATAGTGGGTATGTTAGATACACATGCCTGCCTCCCAGCTCAGTCATTACAGTCGTGTCCAATTCTTTGTGATTCCATGGACCACAGTACACCAGGCTCCTCTGTCCTTGGAATTCTCCCAGCAGGAATACTGGAGTGGGTTCCCATGACCTCCTCCAGGGGATCTTCCTGATCCAGGGATCAAACCCGCGTCTCCTATGTCTCCTGCATTGCAGGCAGACTTTTTACCATTGAGCCATGATTAGGGAAGCCGTTAGATACACATGCTCTCTCTTAATCCTCAAAATTTCACTACATGGTCAGTGTTTTAACTTCATTTTATAGGTAAGAAAATTACAACACACACACAGTTCAAGTGTCTTATCCAAAGTTACGCAGTTTGTAATTGGTGTGACTGGAATTCAGGGCCCCAAAGTTAAGCTCCATAGGGAGACCTGGGAATACAATTGCTGAATCAGCTTCTTCAGCCACTATTTCATTCAGAACTTTGGAAACCATGGAAAGAATAAAAAAGTAAATAAGAGGCGGTCTCTCCTATAGAATAGCCTGGGATCCAATAGTGGTTTTACCTCACTGGAGAACCCCCTTTATAAAGGGAGGTTATAATTAAACCATTCTACAGTGCCACCAGGCTGAAAAGTCCTGCTACTTTTCATCCTTGCACGTAAGTCTTATAATCCAAACCTTTGAAACTCTCACCAGATTCCCACATCCCTTTTGGTTTAGGGGGCCAACAATTGATCCCAGCCTTGCAGTGAGGGAAAGACCGGTACTGTCTCATTCCAGCCAAATGCTTTCATGTGTGTTGTGAGGGAATCCCCTTCTTGGTCCAGCCTGGAGGTCTCAGTGCAATTAAAGTTGCTTGCAAGTTGCTAGAAGTAACACCTAAAGCCTCTCATTGATGGCCAGGCCTCAATGAATTTTTCAGGTATGTTGAATGATTTTTCCTCATGTCTACATGCAGAGTCTGCTGAGCTCATCTATAGCAGGAAGTGGGATCAGTGAAAACATCAAAAGAGTGGGTAGGCCATGTACTCTCTGAGCATAGCTGGAAGAATAAAACTCAATGTCTAAATGTGGTTTCTCTTCAAAATCTTGATTTTAAAGAAGTTGGTTGGTTTCTTTTTTCTGCACTGACTACCACACTTGATAAAAAAAAAAAAAAAAACAGCCCTTCATTACAGAAGAGCCTAGTAGGCTACAGTCCATGGGGCTGCAAAGAGTCGGACACGACTGAGCGACTTCACTTCTTCTATGTCTTTTTGAGATATAAGGACTGCAGGCTATAAGGACTCTGCTCCTATGTGGAGCAGAGATATTCTGCTGTCAATCTGGAAGCTAGGAGAAACTGCCTTTAGGAGAAACTGCCATTGCATCTCCAATGTTGCCACTTGTTTACTTTATTGTTGTTACTCATTGTTTTGTTTCCCTATTGAGAACCTTTCAAGACTTTCTTTTGTTCTTGGAGTTCAGAAAAGTTTAATTAAAATTTGACAAAGTTGATATTTCTTTATCAATTCATCCTGGAATTTATTGAGTCCTTTCAGCATTCAAGCTCAGTTTGGTCTTGGTTTCATGAAAAATTTATTCTATTTAATGACTGTCTTTCTTCCATATTAAAGGTACATATCTTCCTATCCTCAACTAGAACTTCTATTATTTATACATTAGTTTCCTAGATCTTTGTTCCAAGTGCTTTATTAATTTTTTCCTCATGATACCTGTATTTTTGTATTTTTATCCTGTGCTTAAAAATTTTTTTTTTAAGTACCAATTTAGTGTCCTATAAGTTCAGTAATCATTTCATTTATTACTTAAAATTTTCAAAAGAAAATCAGGCCAGAGGAAAAACAACCTACAGAATGAGAGAAAACATTTACAATTGTTATGACCAACAAAGGTTAATATCCAAAATATAAACAGCTCATATAACTTGATATCAAAAATAAACAACTTAATTAAAAAATGGGCAAAGATACAAATAGACATTTCTCCAAAGAAAACATACAAATGGTGGCTAACAGGCATATGAAAAGATGCTGAAGATGTGAAGAAAAGGGAACTCTTGTGCACTGTTGGTAAATGTAAATTGGTGCAGCTACTATGGAAAACAGTATGGAGATTCATTAAGAAATTAAAAATAGATCTACTATATGATTCAGCAGGTCCACTTATGGGCATATCTCTGAAGGAAATGAAATCACTATCTTGAAGAGATACCTGCATTCATGTGTTAATTGCAGCATTATTCTCATTAGTCAAGACATGGAACCAAACTAAATGTCCACTGATGGATGAATAGACAGAATGGATAAATTGTGGCATGCATGCATACACACACACATACATACACACACACTATGGCATATACTCAGCTATAAAAAGGAATGAATGATTATACTGCCACTTGCAACAGCATGGATGGAATGTGATGGCATTACATCTAGTGAAATAATGACTGATCTCACTTATATGTGGAATAAGACAAAAACCCAAACTCATAGAAATTCACAGTATAGGGAATAGATCGTTGGTTGCCAGTGGTAGGTGAAATGGATGAAGGGGATCAAAAGGTACAACCTTCCAGTTGTAAAATAAATACTGGGGATGTACTGTACAATGTGGTGACAATAATTTACAATATTTTATTGTATATTTGAAATATGCTAAGGGTATAGATCTTAAAATTTCTCATTGAAAGAAAAATGTTACTTTTTGAAGTGATGGATGTTACCTAAACTTATTATAGGAATCATTTTGCAATACATACATATATCATTACATTGTACACCAAAAGCTAATATAATATTATGTCAAGTATATGTCAATTTCAAAAATATCCAATAAATTTCTTGGATTTTCATTTCTTAACTTCAATGTCCAATACATCTCCCCAAATCATCATACTTAGTACAGAGTACTAAGTACTCTGCATATTAAAAAACAGAGACATTACTTTGTCAACAAAGGTCCATCTAGTCAAGGCTATGGTTTTTCCAGTGGCCATGTATGGATGTGAGAGTTGAACTATAAAGAAAGCAGAGCACAGAAGAATTGATGCTTTTGAACTGTGATGTTGGAGAAGACTTGAGGGTCCCTTGGACTGCAAGAAGATCCAACCAGTTCATCCTAAAGGAGATCAGTCCTGGGTGTTCATTGGTAGGACTGATTGTGAAGCTGAAATTCTTATACTTTGGCCACCTTAAAGAATTGATGCTTTTGAACTGTGATGTTGGAGAAGACTTGAGGGTCCCTTGGACTGCAAGAAGATCCAACCAGTTCATCCTAAAGGAGATCAGTCCTGGGTGTTCATTGGTAGGACTGATTGTGAAGCTGAAATTCTTATACTTTGGCCACCTTGTGCGAAGAGCTGACTCATTTGAAAAGACCCTGATGCTGGGAAAGATTGAGGGCAGGAGGAGAAGGGGATGATGGAGGATGAGATGGTTGGATGGCATCACCAACTCAACGGATATGGGTTTAGGTGGACTCCAGAAGTTGGTAATGGACTGGGAGACCTGGCGTGCTGCAGTTCACGGGGCTGCAAAGGGTCAGACATGACTGAGCAACTGAACTGAACTAAATCATCATACATGAATCTTCTCTGTACTGCTGCTGCTGCTAAGTCACTTCAGTCGTGTCCGACTCTGTGTGACCCCATAGATGGCAGCCCATCAGGCTCCCCCATCCCTGGGATTCTCCAGGCAAGAATACTGGAGTGGGTTGCCATTTCCTTCTCCAATGCATGGAAGAGAAAAGTGAAAGTGAAGTCGCTCAGTCTGTCCGACTGTTAGCGACCCCATGGACTGCAGCCCACCAGGCTACTCCGTCCATTGGATTTTCCAGGCAAGAGTACTGGGGTGGGGTGCCATTGCCTTCTCCGCTTCTCTGTACTAAGAGAGTAATTATGCTCCTTTTTGGTTCTGAAATGTGGCTTTAGTCTTTAATTTTGCCCTCTTTGACTCCTATAATATCTTTCATAGGTTCTGCTACCTAATTTGGTAAATTTCTTTGGAAATAATTCCACTACCCATGGGTATCAATTGGACTTAACATACAGAGCCATATCAACAGCTAAGGATGCCTGAAACAACTGCTAAGGATGCCTCTACAGACCTTCATTATATTCCATGCATCAGGTAACTTTCTATCAATTATATTCCATAGAAATCAGAGTACTGTCTTAAAATACCAGAACCCTTTTATATTCAAATTGCTCTCCATGAAGGACAGCAATCTAATTTAAGAAAAGCTGAAGATGGCCTTTTCTTAGATTGACTTCATTTATACCTTCTCGTTTCTTAGCTTACTATAGCTATTGACTATTAAGAAGTTCAGTAAGGGAAATGTCCTGAAGGATATGTGACACGTTAGAGGAACCTTCAGGTAACAGCTCATAGGTGATAAATATTTTATGATAAATTTAGAAATATATATGCTCTAGAATTGCTCAAGAGCATTGGTAATTCAGGATGGCAACTTGGGTGGCAATGAGAGAGGCTAGGTGGCTTTTCATGGAGCTATATTTGCAGAGAAAATACACTTTTAGTTATATTTCTTTGAAATTTCAGGAGAGCCTCTTCTACCCCATCAAAAGACCCCAAAACAAAAGATCAGAAGACTCAAGCCACATTTCAGAACCTCTTGGAAACTTACTTTGTCTCCTAAGGACATAAATGATTTTAGATTTTAAAATTGTGTTTCTGTCTACCATACTAGAGAGACTGCCTTTAATTTCCCACTTCCATGATCATCATCTCTGTTTCAATCATTCTTTTTACATATGTGGGGTGGTCCTTTATTACAAAATATGGGGCTATGATATTTGACCTCCAGCAACCCAGCTAGAACTGGTATTTGTAATCTTCATGGATGAGCTTGTTTCAGACATTTTGTAATTTATCTTGATTACCATGGGGTTTGAAAGAAAATGTGTGAGGTGTTTATAGAACTCTACCTGTGATCAAGTCTTCAATAAGCCTGTATCAAATTAAATACTATTTAAATCAGGATAGAAAGCAAATATTACTAAAGAAAGAGGCAAAGATTATTTTCAGATGCTATCTGCCATTGGGTCTTATTTTGTTCAAGGATTTAAGATATAGTGATAGTTTGACAGAGAAAACTCAGGCCCTGTCTATTTGTCAAAACTAATCAGAAACACGGCCTGGAATCTCTACCCACATATTTCCTATGGTCAAGATGAACCAAGTATAAAGGAGAAATCAATAACTTTACATTGAAGAGAACTGACAGGCTAAGATGTCAGCTGTTATGATAACAAATATAAAGCTACCAATAATTTGTTCTTCCATCACATTCAGATTTCACCTTTCTCATTCTCTTTGTTACCTAGGCTCTCAGGATAAGAATTTTAGAGAGAGAAATATCAAAATATGCATGGCCAAGTTCAAGAAAAATTTACTTCAGATGGTTGCTTTCATGCCTCCATCCTACACTATATTTCTATTATTTTGTAGTTGATTTTCACCCAGAACTTTTTATGATATTGACAATTGGTAATTCAGGGTCTAGATTGAATCTAAAAAGTATACAAGTGAATTTTTTTTGCCCAATCTATGCAAAATATAGTAACTAAAGCTTTAAGACTGCTAAGTTAGCTTCTAGCTCAGGACAGTCTGCTTTTGTAATTCCTGTTGCAAAATGAAGATTGTGAACTTCCTTGGTTACCATGGTTTCTTACCACAGGGGAATTTCCTTAGTCCCATGAAACTGCTAAAGTGCATGCCTAGGTTGGGTGAAAGGGAACAGAGGTTTATATGTTTCAAAATAACTTCCAAAGTTCACAATCCTTTCTGAAACTTACCAGAGAATACTTTTATTTGCTATCTATTTAAGTCTTGGTAAAACAAGTATTGTTTAAAAATGAATGCAATCTCTGAGAACACTAAACAATAGTGCCAGAGAATGGTGGGAGGAGGAAAACCCACCAAAAGCTATTAGCTCAAGGTTTTACTAAAAGACAAGATGACTGCTCTGCAAGGAACACATAGCTTAAAGTTTAATGGGATAGATTAAAGCAGTTCAAAGTTCGAGTTCATTCTCAGAATTTTTCACTGTTTAGAGTCTCAGAAGGTCTGAGTAAAGTGAACTTCAGTTAATCACGAGACAGATGCAAGACTGAGGCTTCAGTTTAGCAGATGGTAGGCCAGATTGAGTTTACCAAGGTAATTGGTGTGAAATAGTTGGGGGAAAGGTCTTGCCATGGTCAGTGGAAATTTAAAAGTTCTTTATCATCTTTCACAGTATAGATAAACCAATAGTGCTAACCCAGCTCTGGTGAAACATCATCCTCTAAAAGCAAACATTTCAGTTAGCACTCTGAAATCCCAGAGTACTTAAGAGAATGCTGGTATTTGAATGTCATCCAGAGTTGAACACATCCTTTGCCATATCATTGCCATATCTTCAATGATTAAATGAGTAAAGTGACTGTTATGGAGGTGCTTTGCTCAGAGGTGCTTTCCATACTCGCTGGTGGTGGAGGAGCACTGTTAGCTGACAAGTCTATTGCACAGCTTTGGCTTAATGCAGCTTTCAGCCTGCCTGACAAGGGAACCTAACCACAGGGAGCTAAGTAACTCATCTAACAGCCCTACTTACAGTGTCATGTGAACAGAAAGCACATATGTAACCTAACTAATGGGCCCATGAGGCCAAGGAATTCAGAGTAGAGTCTTACATGATTTGGGTCCCCAAACAACAAACTGCCCACTCTGGGTCCCAGGCTGTGTTCTGCCAGGCATAGCAGCTAATTCAAAGCTCTACTTACTGCTGAGTATAGTACCCAGTTCTCCAGTGCTGACCATCTAGTAAGCCTGATTGAGGCTTACCATGAAGCCCATCCACAGCCTGAGTTAGGCAGGGAAGAAAGCCAACAGTACTATGCAACTGTTGTCAGCCAGTGGCACCCCAAACCTCCTCCAACTTTAGACTCAGGCTGTGGCCTTGCCCATAAAAATACTGTGATAGCAAGCCCCATATGCCCAAGCATGTTGTCAGTGGACACACACAGAAACACAAACTAAGCTGACTGGTGAAAAGCTCACTCTGTCAGAGCAAACCTGTGGAGTCCAGAAGGGGAGATTGCTCACTGAAATGTGCAGATACAAACATAACAGATCAAGAATCACAATATATCTGGTTGACATAGTACCACCAAAGGAAGACAATAAAGCTCCAATAACTGACCCTTAGAAAAGAGAAATCTATGAACTGTTCATCCAAGAATTAAGAATAATCCTATTTTAAAAGTTTAATGAACCACAAGAACACACAGACAAACAAAATTTTGAAAACAATACATGAACAAGTTGAGAAGTATAAGAACAAAGTAGAAACCATCAAAGCAAATTCTGGAGCTGAAAAATACAATTACTAATGAATTCAATAGAGAATTTCAAAATCAGACTCAACAATGCAGAAGAAAGAATCACGGACCTAGAAGCCAAGACCACTGAAATTATCCAATCAGAGGAGCAGAAAGAGAAAAGAATGAAAAAGAGTGAAACAGGCCTAGATAAGTCACCAGATATAATCAAGAAATCATATCTAGATTATAGAAATTACTGAACCAAAAGAAAAGAGTGAGACAGAAACTGTCTTTAAAGCAAAATGTCTGAAAACTTCCCAACCCTGAGGAGAGAAAGGAACATTCAGATCCATGAAGCTCAAAAGACTCCAAATAGTTCAAATCCAAAGAGGACTACACAGAGACATGTAATTATTTTGTCAAAGGTCAAAGACAAAGCATTTTGAAAGCAGCAAGAGAAAAGAGTATTTATATATGGTAAAAGAGAGAACCCTCCTAAGACTACTGATGTATTTCTCAACAAAGAGTTTTCAGGCCAGGAGAGATTGGGATAATATTCAAAATATTGAAAGAAGAAAAACTGTCAACCAAGAATTCTGTACCAAGCAAAGCTGGCTGATTCATGTTGAGGTTTGACAGAAAACACCAAAATTCTGTAAAGCAATTATCCTTCAATTAAAAATAAAAACATTAAAAAATGGAGCAGAAATAAAGGCTTCCTGGAAAAAAAAAAGGCAGAGTGTTACAGACCTGCCCTATAAGAAATGCTAAAGGGAGGTTTGTTTTTTTTTTTTTGAGTGGAAATAAAAAGACATTAACATCATAAAAATATTTTAAAAATCACATAAACCTCACTTGTAATGATAAGTATATAAGCAAAGTTAGAGTCTGTAATATGGTAATAGCGGGGTGTAATTCACTTGGAACTCTCAAGTTTTTTTTTAAAGAAAAAATAGCTACAATAATCTTTTATAGTTATACAATATTAAAAATATGCAAACTGTAAGCTGTAAACCTAAAATACGAAGGGGAGGAGAAATAAATGTTTAAAGCTTGGGAATTCTATTGCAGTTGTTATCAGTATGAAATAAGACGTCATAATTTTATAATATTTTATGTAAGCCTCATGGTAACCACAAGGGAAAAACTGATATTAATTATATAAGAGAACATGATAAAGATGTCAAAACATACTCAGAGACATCAAAACACAGAAGAATTATATAGTCAAAATGGTGGAGGAGGAAGACCTTGAATTCACCTTCTTTCATGTACACACCCAAATTACAAATATTTACAGAATAACTATTGATGAGAATGGCCTGAAGACTGGTAGAAAATATTTTTAAGCATCTAAAGATATAAAGAAGGAAATACAATGAGACAAGTAGGAGGGGCAGAGATGCAATATAAATAGTCAAGGTTCACATCTCTGGGCAGAAGACCCACAAATGGGAGGATAATCATATTGCAGAGATTTTACTCAAGGACCAAGGGGTCTCCACAGCCTGCACCTGGAATGAGTCCTCAGAGTTTATAGTTTTGAAGGCCAGTAGCACTTGCATACAGGAGAGCAAGAGGGCTGTAGGAAACAGATATTCTGCTCTTAAAGGGCTCATGCAAAATCTCACACTCTCTGAGGCTCAGTACAAAAGCACTAGTTTGAAAAGAGCCTGGGTGAGACCCACTTGCTCACCTTGGAGAATCTGCCAGAGAGACAGGACACAACTGGGACTCCTTGTAGGGAGTTACTTGCTGCTAAACTGCTTGCTGCTTAGTTGCTCCTTGCTGCTAAGTCGCTTCAGTCGTGTCTGACTCTGTGAAACCTCACAGACGGCAGCCCACCAGGCTCTGCTATCCCTGGGATTCTCCAGGCAAGAACACTGGAGTGGGTTGCTATTTCCTTCTCCAATGCAGGAAAGTGAAAAGTGAAAGTGAAGTCGCTCAGTCATGTCTGACTCTTTGTGACCCCATGGACTGCAGCCTACCAGGCTCCTCCGTCCATGAGATTTTCCAGGCAAGAGTACTGGAGTTGGGTGCCATTACCTTCTCTGATAGCCATTTTGGAGAGTTTGTTCTAACATAAGGACACTGGTGATGGAAAGTGCCATTTTAGAGTCCTCCCTCTAGCCAGTTAGTGCCAGAGGTATACCTACCTACCAGCTGGTTTGCAGCAGTCCTGGGACTCCCCAGGTTGAGCAAATGGCTGCATAGATATCAAGCCTCACCAGCCCCAGGCACCACTAGGACTTGTAGCCAGTAGCCCTGGACTTGGGTCTATTCACCAATGTGCCAACACCAACCCTGGGACCTCTTGGTCATGCAGCCAGCCACCCTGAGACACTGTCCCAACCTCCAGAGGGGAAGCACCAACCCTGGGTCCCCTGGGTCCTGCAGCCAGGTAACCCAATCCAGCTCCACCAACCAGTGGGCTGGGCCCAGCCTTGGGACTCTCTGAACCATGTAATCAAGACCTGACTGCACCCACGGGCTGGCAGCCTCCACCTGAAGAAGAGTCTGGAAGCCAGCTGGTCTGGGGGATAGTCCTGCCCACAGCACACCCACAGTAATTGACCCCACCACAACATAAAGGCCCTTGCAGCCTAAAGAGGGGGCACTCATAGAGCACACAGCTTATGTAACCAGAAGAGAAAGTGCTGTTGCATCCATAGGACATTTTCTACATAAAGCCATTTCTCCAAGACTGAGAAACATAACAGACCTCCATAATACATAGAAATAAAAAGAAAGACTTGGGAAAAATGAGGCAAGGGAGGAGTATGTTTCAAATAAAACCCCAGAAGAATAAGAGAAGTGGAGGAAACAATTTACCCATTAAAGAGTTCAAGGTAATTATCATTAATATGCTTAACAGACTGAGGAGAATGGATGAACAGAGTAAGAATTTTAAGGAAGAGTTAGAAAACATACAGACGAACCCAACAGAGATGAAGAATGCAATAACTAAATAGAAAACACACTATAGGATTCAATAGTAGATTAGATGATACAGAGTAATGGGTGAGCAAACTGGAAGCAGAGGACTGGAAATCACCCAAACTAAAGAGAGAAAGAATAATTGTAAAAAGTAAGAATAGTTTCGGAGAAGGCAATGGCACCCCATTCCAGTACTCTTGCCTGGAAAATCCCATGGATGGAGGAGCCTGGTAGGGTGCAGTCCATGGGGTCGCTAAGTCAGACATGACTGGGTGACTTCACTTTCACTTTTCACTTTCCTGCATTGGAGAAGGAAATGGCAACCCACTCCAGTGTTCTTGCCTGGAGAATCCCAGGGACAGGGGAGCCTGGAGGGCTGCCGTCTATGGGGTCACACAGAGTCGGACATGACTGAAGTGACTTAGCAGCAAGAATAGTTTGAGACCTTTTGAGACAGCATCAAGCAAACTAGAATTCACATTATAGAGATTCAGAAGGAGAAGAGAGAGAGAAAGGGGTAGAGAACTTACTTGAAAGTGAAAGTCGCTCAGTTGTGTCTGACTCTTTGTGACCCCATGGACTATAGAGTCCATGGAATTATCCAGACCAGAATACTGGAGTGGGTAGCCTTTTCCTTCTCCAGGGGATCTTCCCAACCCAGGTCTCCTGCATTGCAGGCAGATTCTCTACCAGCTGAGCCACAGGGAAGCTCATATATATGTCAAATCCTCAAGATGCTAACAAGACTATCAGAACTAATATTAATTTACAAGATACAAAATTAAATACAGAAATCTGTTGTGTTTCTATATACTAACAATGAACTATCAGAATGAGAAACTGTTCCATTTACAATCATATCAAAAAGAATAAAATAGGAATAAATTACTTAGGAATAAATCTATCTAAGGAGGTTAAAAAAAACTTATACTCTGAAAACTATAATACATTGCTGATAGAAATTGAAGCTACACAAACAATTGGAAAGAAGTATTGTTTCATGGGCTGGGTAAATCAATTAACATAATGGCAATAGTTTCCTTTTATCAATAAAATTACTTGTTTTAACTTTTATCAATAAAAATTACTTATCAATAATTATTTTAAATGTAAATTAATTTCTCCAATCAAAAGACTTGATTGGACTAGAATGGCTTGATAAGAAAGCAAGATCCAACAATATACTACCTATGTGTTAGTCTGAAAAATACACATAGACTGAGAATGAAAGAATGTTTCAAAAAGATAGTTCAAGAAAGTAATACCCAAAAAGAAAGTGGGTAGCTATGTTTTAATCTATTTTAGTTAAAATCTATTTTGTCTGATAAAGGAGGAAAACAGATCATGATAAAAAAAAGTGGTCAATCCACTAAGAAAGAATTGATCCTTTCGAGTTGTGCTGGCAAAGACTCTAGAGAATCCCTTGGACAGCAAGGATATCAAAACAATCAATCCTAAAGGAAATCAACCCTGAATGTTCATTGGAAGGACTAATGCTGAAGCTGAAGCTCCAATACTTTGGCCACCTAATGTGAAGAGCCAACCCATTAGAAAAGACCCTGATGCTGGGAAAGACTGAGGGCAGGGGAGGAACGGGGCGACAGAGGATGAGATGGTTGGATGGCATCACTGACTCAATGGACATGCTACTAAGTCGCTTCAGTCGTGTCCGATTCTGTGTGACCCCATAGAAGGCAGCCCACCAGGCTCCCACGTCCCTGGGATTCTCCAGGCAAGAACACTGGAGTGGGTTGCCATTTCCTTCTCCAATGCATGAAAGTGAAAAGTGAAAGTGAAGTCGCTCAGTTGTGTCCGACTCTTAGCGATCCCATGGACTGCAGCCTACCAGGCTCCTCCATCCATGGGATTTTCCAGGCAAGAGTACTGGAGCGGGGTGCCACTGACATGAGTTTGAGCAAATTCTGGGAGATGGTAAAGGATAGGAAAGCCTGGCGTGCTGCAATCCATGGGGTCACAAAGAGTCAGACAGAACTTAGAAACTGAACAATCCACCAAGAATATTCAACAGTTTATAATATTTATGTACCCAAATCAGAACCCCCAAATATAAAAAGTAAAACTGACAAAGCTAATTGGAGGGAAAAGGGAAAACAGCAATACAATAAATGTTGGGGATTTTAATACCCCACTCTCAACAATGGATAGATCATTCAGGCAGAGAATTAATAGGGAATCAGCAGATTTGATTAACACTGTGTGTCAAATGTGCAACGCACATATGGAGAGCATATGTACATATATGTACTTATATAACAGACATATAGAGAGCTGTCCTTTCTGAGGACAGCAGAATACATTGTTCTGAAGTGCATTTGAAACATTTTTTAGGATACTCATGTTAGGTCCAAGAATAAAGTCTTAACAAATTCAAGATGACTGAATTAATATCAAGTATTTTCTCTGAGCAAGTGGCATGAAGCTAGAAATCAAAAACAATAGAAAAAGTGGAAAGTTCAGAAATATGTGGGTATTAAACAACATTCTCCTGAGCAATCAAAAGATTAAAGAAGAAATTAAGGAGGAATTTTAAAAGCAATTTGAGAAAAACAAAAATGGAAACACAACATATGAGAACTTTTGGGATGCAGCAAAATAAGTTCCAAGAGGGCAGTTCACACTAATAACACCTACATCCAAAAGCACAAAATTTCTCAAATGATCAACCTAACACCATGGCTTAAGAACTAGAAAAATAGCAAACTGGGCCCAGTTGAATAGAAGGATGGATAAAATTAGAGCAGGAATAAATGAAATAGAGAATAAGAAAACAATGGAAAAGATTAGCCAAACTAAGAGTTGATTATTGAAAAGATAAATAAAATTGACAAACTTTTAGCTAGACCCACCAGAGAAAATAGAGGATCCCTAGATCAGCACAATTATACGTGAAAAAAAAAAAAAAANAATAATATATGTATATATACTAGAGGGAAAAAACAACAACAACACTGAATGAATCAACACGTCAACAGTGGTTATTACTGAATGATGTGAGAAGATGATGAGTGATTTAATTCTATTGACACTTTCCTTCATTTTCTAATTCTTCTACCAAAAAAAGTCATAACAGTTTTCTCATATTATACAAAAAAGCTGACTTCTGATGAAAAGGATGTTAAATGATATCACATCACATTTGGATGTAAAAGTCTTTGGTATATTTGAGAGCTTTTTAGAAGAAAATTTCTCATTTACACTAATTTCCCTAATGACATCAAGAATAAAATGCAAACTCGTGTTTACCCAGCTAAACAATGATTAATGTTAAACATCTGGAAGCATACGGCAAGACTAATGAATAGTTTTCTCTGTTTGAATATGGTAATGGTTTTGTGAAATTGCTAGCCTGGGGTTTAAATGTGGTTACTAGATCAAAACCAAATATTAATAATCTAGTTAATAATTTTAGAAACACCATTTACAATGAAAATGGGGTAACTATTATTAGAGAAATAAACATTCCCTAAAGAACATTAAAATTTGGCAATAATGGACATTGTCTTAATTTGTTGCTGCAGCTCGTTTCAATTTTCCCTGCAGTTTGACTGGAGTCACCATCATTACCAAAACCACTTTTACTACCACCACTGTTATTATGCAATTATCAATATGTGTTATACAATTATCTGCTTTTACGCCTCACAATAAGCTTATGGAATCTGTGCTATCACTTCCACTTTGGGGTTCAGGAAACTGAGCTACAAATGGTCTAACTCTCCGACCCAAGATCATACAGCAAACATTAAATTGAGAACAGGACTCCAAAGGAGCTTAACCTCCTTAGGGTAGTATATTAATATACTATTATAATATTATCAATTAAAGGATATTTTAATACATTTAAATTCTATTATATATTAATCACACAAATTTATTATATTAACCAATTCAAATTCTAGTTATTTGTCATTGTATTACTTCTTTAGTTCATATATGTAGACTAGTTTAAAATTCTACAATAGAATGTGATCACTCTTTCACTGTTCCCAACAATATATATATTACTTAAATTAAAAAACGATTTTTTGCCAACAATAACAAAAATAGAGTTTCACATGTTAAACACCTATGTTTCTACAGAAAGTATTAAATGTCCAAATAATACACTTCAATAATTATTTAGTTAAAAAATCTTAATGTGTTCAAGGAATATGTGTTAGTAAATTTAAGAAGACTGAAATCATATCAAGCACCTTTTTTCCATCATAATGGTATATCAGAAATCAATAACAGGAACAAAATTGAAAAATCTATAAAAACATAGAGATTACACAATGCACGCCTGAATTATCAATAAGTCAAAGAAGAAATCAAAATAATATCCTGAAATAAAAATGAATATACAATTTATAAAATGTGTGAATATGTAATATGACAAAATTACAGCAAAAGTAATTTTAAGAGGGTATTTCAGAGGGATAAATGACTAATGAAAAAATGATCTCAAACTAACTTTATACCTTGAAGACTAGAAAAAGAATAATACAAAAGACCAAAAAGACTATTATGTACAATTATATGCAAAAAACTAGACAACGTCTAGTCCAGATGATTTTCAACGTCTAAGAAGTAGATAAATTCCTAGAACATACAACCTAGCGGGACTGAATATGAATAAAAAAATCTGAAAATATCTACTACTAGTAAGAACATTGAGTAAGTTGTTGAGGTCCTTTAATGGACTAGAACCTGGTCGTCCGGAGTCAATGATAAGAAAGTAAAGGCAAGAAAGAGGCTGGTATTCCTTGGTTTACACAGAAAGTCAATAAATCCCTTGGCACGGGGCTTGCTTTGTTCACAGAGACCTCAGGCACCCTCTTGATGGGGTGAAGGTGCAGAGCGCCTCCTGAGAGGGTCTTAGAAGCACGGGCTGGAAAGTGAACTCAGAGGGCCTCAGCATTCCAAAGAAATAGCCTGAGAGAGAGAGAAAGAAAGAGAAAGAAAGACACAGGGACCAGAGCTCTGATGGAGCAAAGGTGTTTTAATCAACATGGTATGGGCATATATACTGCCTTACAAGGTAGTTATTCTTAGCAAAGATAAACATTAAAATTCCAGACTTACAAAACATAGGGGATCCATATTAAAGAGAGAGAGAGTTGTAAACAATCACTTTTACCATCTGGTTCACAAGAAGGAAGAGGATACTTATTACTGTATAGAAAAACGAATGGAGTAAATGCCTGGATTCTTCAGCCCCTGAGAGAGGCTTGCCTCTCCTCTTAATTCCTGAGCATTCAGGAATTAATAAGGAGCAGAGAATTCCGTCTATGGGGTCGCACAGAGTCGTACACAACTGAAGTGACTTAGCAGCAGTAGCAGCAGCAGTGGAGAATTCCTGACAGATCCAGAACAGCACACAGGAAGCCTCCTGTTAAATGTTTCCCTACAGTAAGTATGCAAAATCTCTCTCAAAAATTAAAGTTCAGGTTTCATTGATGAATGCTGCCACACACTGAAAGATGAATTAACTCTGAAAAAAAAAAAGAGGAAGAAACACCGCCACTTCCCATAAAACCAGCATTGCACTGATACCAAAATCACACTACTAAAAAAAAAAAAAAATTACACGTTATTTTCCCTGAAGAGCACAAATGCCAAAATCCTTAACAAAATTAACAAATGAAATTTAACAGTAAAAAGCTCATATATCATGATCAATTGGGATTAATTCTGAGGACGCAAGAATGCTTCAACATCTGCAAATCACTCAGTATAATACAACATATTAACAAAATCAAGGATAAAAATTATATGCAGAAAAAGAATGAGAAAATTCAATAGTCACTTATGATAAAAAATACTCAACAAAGTAGATATAGAGGGGAACATACCTCAACACAATAAAGGTCATGTATGACTAGCAAAAAGCAAAGGAGAAAAGAAAAGATATAAGCATCTGAATGCAGAGTTCCAAAGAATAGCAAGAAGAGATAAGAAAGCCTTCTTCAGCAATCAATGCAAAGAGATAGAGGAAAATAAAAAAAAAAAAAAAAGAAGCTACAAACAATATCCCTGATGTTGTACATGAAAAAATTCTCAGTAACTTACTGGCAAACCAAATTCAGAAGGACATTAAAAAGGCCGTTCACCATGATCTAGTTGGATTTATCTCTGGGATACAGAGAGGCTTCAACAAACATAAATTAATAATGTGATATATCACATTAACAAAATAAAAGATAGAAATCATATCATCACCTCAATGTCAGAAAAAATAACTTGACAAAGTTTAACATTGTTCATGATAAAAATTCTTAATAAAATAGGTATAGAAGGAATGTACCTCAACTTAATAAGGATAATATATAATGATGCCATAGCTAAGATCATACTAGCAGTGAAAGATTGAAAGCTTTGCTGTAAAATCAGGAACAAGATAAGGTTGCCCATTTCAGAAGTGCTTACCATTCCTATTCAATATAGTATTAAAAGTCTCTGCCAGAGCAATTAGGCAAGAAACAGAAATGAAAGCCTTTAGAATTGGAAAGGAAGTAAATTATATCTATTTTCAGGTGACATAATTATATTCATATATCTGGAAAAGCTATAATTTAAAAAGATACATGCACCCCTATGTTCATAGCAGCACTATTTACGATAGTCAAGACGTGCAAACAGCAGATGAACGTATAAAGATGATGTGGTACATATATACAATGGAATACTAGCCATAAAGAGGAGAAAATCCTGCCATTTTCAGCTACATGGATGGACTTAGAGATTATCATATTAAGCAAAGTAAGTAAAAAACTGAAAGACAGATACTCTATGATATCATTTATATGTGGAATCTAAAATATGACACTTACCTATGAAATAGAATCATAGACATAGAGAACAGACTTGTGGCTGCCAAGAGAAGAGGTGTGACGGAGGGTTGGACTGAGAGTTTGGGACTAGCAGATGCAAACTATTATATATGGAATGGATAAACAAGAATCTACTGTATAGCACAGGGAGTTACATTCAATATCCTGTAATAAGCCATAATGGAAAATAATATGAAAAAAAAGCACACATATATAGATATATACTTCAATTTAAAAAACAGCAAAAAAAAAAAAAACTGAATAATCTGATTTTAAAAATTGACAAAAGATCTGAATAGACATTTTTCCAAAGAGGGTTGTATGATTGGCTAGCATGAAAAGATGCTCACCATCGCTAATACAGAAATGTAAATAAAAATCACAATGATATATCATCTCACACCTGACAGAATGGCTAGCACTAAAAGGACAATAGATAAATGCTGGTGAGGAGGTGGAGAAAAGGGAACCCTTATCCACTGGTGATGAGATTATATAGCTATTATGGGAAACATAATGCTGCTGCTGCTGCTGCTGCTGCTAAGTCGCTTCAGTCGTGTTCAACTCTGTGCGACTCCGTAGATGTCAGCCCACCAGGCTCCTCCATCCCTGGGATTCTCCAGAGGTTCCTAAAACCATTAAAAAGTGAACTATTGTGTGATCCAGCAGTCTTACTTCTGGGTATATATCTTAAACAAAATCACTTTGTCAAAGAGGTATCTGCACCTCCATGGGCACTACAGCATTATTCACAATAGCCAGGAAATGGAAACCATCTAGGTATCCATTGACAGGTGACTAGATCGAGAAGATGTGGTATATATATCACAGGGTCATATTATTTTGCCAAAAAAAGGAAATCCTGCCATTTTCAATACCATGAATGGACCTGGAGGGCATTATGCTAAATGAAATAAATCAAAGACAAATACTATATGATCTCATTTATATGTGGAATCTAAAAACAAATACAAAATAAAAAGAGAGATCAGATTTGTGATTATTAGAGATAGCAGTAGAGAAAGGAGAATTAGATGAAGGTGGTTAAAAGTTGCAGATATCCAGTACTATGATAAATAAATACAAGGGACATAATGTAGGACATGATGACAGTAGTCAACACTCCTGCATGGTATACATGAAAGTTAAGAAAGTAAATCCTAATAGTTATCACATAGCAAAATATTTTTTTCTTCTTTTTTGTATCTGTATGAGAAGGTGGATGTTAAATTTCCTGTGACAATTTCATAATATATGTAAGTCAGATCATTGCTATGTCTTAATACTGTATGTCAATTATATCTCAATTAAACTGAGAAAATATCTAAATTCTTGCAATAGCTAAATGAATCAGTATGTACTAGTATGGAGGAAATTTTCTAAGTTGCTAGTGAGAAAAGAAAATAACATGGCAGACAATAATGTCTTTGTAAATGCAGTACAATTTCTTGGAAGTATAAACAAGAACCTATTAACAGTAGTTGCTTCTGTGGAGGTGACTTGGAGAGAAATTTTAGTTTCACTCTGCATCATTTTTGTCCTGTTTATACTCTTTACCACATGCATTTGTTATTTTACTTTTAAAATAAAACTAATATGGGAAACTGTGCTTTAGAATGAAAAATAAATGTTGTCCAAACATCAAATAAGTAAAAGCTGGCAAGGAATATAATACCCTTTCATAACCAGTCCCATCATACCTTATCCCCAGGAATGGATGCCTGAGGCTTGTTTGAGACAAACTATTATAACCTATGCCCCAAACGACTACTACAGCAAGGAAAAGTCAATTTAGCGGGCCAAGGTCCCATGAATATTAAGACCTACATTGTCAAGAACATAGAACTGAAACCCTAGCCATAGTGGGTACTTCAGAACTCTATCGTGTTGCAATATCTCACATGTGGCTAGAAAAAAATAATGTGACCCCAAATAATTATTTTCAATATTAATTGCCATTGCATCTATGCATTCTGGCTTCACAGAAGCTGTGGAATAGAAGATCTGGTAAAAGTGAGCCAAGTTTGTCATGACTCCAGTTGCTCAGTCTTGAAGACAATTACTTTTATCACTATCCTTTCGACAGCTCTAGCCTATCTTTTAACTAACAGAATAGCTTTAGGGATTCTTGCTCTCTCAGTACAGCAGTACTGTACCAAATTTTAATGCATAGTACAAAGGTCCATCTAGTCAAAACTATGTTTTTTGGTTTTTTTCTTTTTACAGTAGTCATGTATGGATGTGAGAGTTGGACTATAAAAAAAGCTGAGCACTGAAGAATTGATGCTTTTGAACTATGGTGTTGGAGAAGACTCTTGAGAGTCCCTTGGACTGCAAGGAGATCCAACCAGTCAATCCTAAAGGAAATCAGTCCTGAATATTCATTGGAAGGACTGATGCTGAAGCCGAAACTCCAGTACTTTGGCCACCTGATATGAAAAACTGACTCACTGGAAAAGACCCTAATGCTTGGAAAGATTTACGGAGGGAAGAGATGGAGACAACAGAGGATGAGGTGGTTGGATGGTATCATTGACTTGATGAACATGAGTTTGAGTAAGCTCCGAGAGTTGGTGATGGACAGGGAAGCCTAGCATGCTGCAGTCCATGGGGTTGCAAAGAGTCAGACACAACTGAGTGAGTGAACTGAACTGAACAAGTATTGGAGCTCCACGTTTAAAACTGTCTAAGTCAACTTGATCTACCTGCATCTTACTTAATCTCTGCTTGTTATTTGGAATATGATTTCATGGTAGATACTGACTTGCTCTGGACTTTTCAACTTAACTCTAATACACTGGTGTAGGTATATAACACTACTTTATTCTGCCATCCATAGCTTGAACTCAGCACCTGGACTGTATCACTGGCAGTGAGCCATTGGTTCTTAGTTTCCTTCTCTAATAGCCCCAGGACTATTGATGGGCTTAGAAATGGCACTAATGATTCTCCTCAAATTATTATTATATTTTATAAAGGTGCAGACCACTAACATTAGTTCTTTGTTTAGCTCTTTCTCTCCTGAAAATCTGGAGAAATGGAAATCTAATCTTCAGTAACTACAGAATTACTATAGAGACAATGGTTGTATTTCTGCTATCTATGTTACTAGCAAAATTGAAAAATCTATTCATTACAGTTAGAAGGAGTGAGCAAATCTGGATCTCAGTTTAATTTTTCAGGAGGAAGCCAGGGATTACAGATTTCCCTTGGTTTTGGCAATACTCATAGGTGAATCAGCATAAAATGTACCTCATGTCTCCAAGATCAATTATAAAAACCTGTGTGCAAGAAGTATCCAAAGTTCAACTTTAGGACTTCATTGCTCAGTTCAAACAGTTTTGCAGGACAATGCCTGCTAAAAAAGTACAAGAGCTTCTTGCCTTTCCTGATAAAGTGAAGTGAGGTGAAAATCACTCGGTTGTGTCCGACTCTGCGACCCCATGGACTATTCAGTCCATCGGATTCTTCAGGCCAATATACTGGAGTGGGTAGCCTTTCCCTTCTCCAGGGGATTTTTCCAGCCCAGGGATCAAACCCAGGTCTCCTGCATTGCAGGCAGATTCTTTACCAGCTGAACAAGGGTGGGGGAAGCCTTTCCTGATAAACTGGCACATATGAGTCAGGAGGACAGGTACTGATATCTTGCAAAGTGAAAGTGAAAGTCACTCAGTTGTTTCCAACTCTTTGCAACCCCATAGACTGTACAGTCCATGGAATTCTCCAGGCCAGGATACTAGAATGGCTAGCCTTTTTCTCCTTCAGAGGATCTTCTGAAGGAAGAATCAAACTCAGATCAGGAATCAAACTGGGGTCTCCTGTATTGCAGGCAGATTCTTTACCAACTGAGCTATCAGGGAAGCCCAGTATGTTGCAAGGTCCCAGCTAAATTCTTAAAGGAATATGCAAAAGCAGTAATGATAGGGAGCGTTCAGTACCAGTTACTCTTATCTCTACGATGACAATACTGAAAACTTGATAAAGGACCATCAGGGCTCCTCTGGACACTCACTCCAGTGAGGATGAACATACCTTTTATCTAGGAGGGGTCCTTCAGTTCAGTTCAGTCGCTCAGTCATGTCCGACTCTTTGCAACCCCATGAATCGCAGCATGTCAGGCCTCCCTGTCCATCACCAACTTCCGGAGTTCACTCAAACGCATGTCCATCGAATTGGTGATGCCATCCAGCCATCTCATCCTCTGTTGTCCCCTTCTCCTCCTGCCCCCAATCCCTCCAAGCATCAGAGTCTTTTCCAGTGAGTCAACTCTTTGCATGAGGTGGCCAAAGTACTGGAGTTTCAGCTTTAGCATCAGTCCTTCCAAAGAATCCCCAGGATTGATCTTCTTTAGAATGGACTGGTTGGATCTCCTTGCAGTCCAAAGGACTCTCTTGAGTCTTCTCCAACACCACAGTTCAAAAGCATCAGTTCTTTGGTGCTCAGCTTTCTTCACAGTCCAACTCTCACATCCATACATGACTACTGGAAAAACCATAGCCTTGACTAGATGGACCTTTGTTGGCAAAGTAATGTCTCTGCTATTGAATATGGGGTCCTTACCACCTATCACTTTTAATCCTGGTCTCTTCAAGAAAATTGGAGATATCAAGGAAACATTTCATGCAAGGATGGGCATGATAAAGGACAGAAATGATAAGGACTTAATAGAGCAGAAGAGATTAAGAAGAGGTGGCAAGAATATACAGAACAACTATATAAAAAAGGTCTTAATAACCCAGATAGCCACAGTGGTGGCTAGAGCCACACATCCGGGTGTGTGAAGTCAAGTGGGCCTTAGGAGGCATTACTACTAGCAAAGCTAGTGGGGGTGATGGAATTCCAGCTGATCTATTTAAAATCCTAAAAGATGATGCTGTTAAAGTGTTGCACTCAGTATGTCAGCAAATTTGGAAAATTCAGTAGTGGCCACAGGACTGGAAAAGATCAGTTTTCATTTCAATCCTAAAGAAGGGCAATGGCAAATAATTTTCAAGCTACTGTACAAGAGTGCTCATTTCACATGCAAGAAAGGTTATGCTCAAAATCCTTTAAGCTAGGCTTCAGCAGTATGTGAATCAAGAACTTCAGATGTACAAGCTGGGTGTCGAAGAGGCAGAGGAACCAGAGATCTAATTGCCAAATTCACTGGGTCATGCAAAAAGTGGGAATTCGTGAAGAACATCTACTTCTGCTTCATTGAATTTGCTCAAATCTTTGACTGTGTGGATCACAATAAACTGTGGAAAATTCTTCAAGAGATGGGAAGACCCCCTTACATGTCTCCTGAGAAACCTGATTGCAGGTCCTCAAGCAACAGTTAAAGTTGGACATGGAACAACTGACTGATTCAAAATTGCAAAAGGAGTATAACAAGGTTGTATATTGTCACCCAGCTATTTAACTTCTGTGCAGACTACATCATGTGAAATGCTAGGTTGGATGAATCACAAGCTGGAATCGAGATTGCCAAGAGAAATAACAACCTCAGATATGCAGATGATATCATTCTAATGGCAGAAAGCAAAGAGGAACTAAAGAGCCTCTTGTTGAAGTTGAAAGAAGAGAGTGAAAAAGCTGGCTTAAAACCCAACTTAAAAAACTAAGATCATAGCATCTGGTCCCATCATTTCATGGCAAATTGAAGAAGGAACAAGTGGAAGCAAGCAGTGACATATTTTATTTTCTTGGGCTCCAAAATCACTGTGGATGCTGACTGCAGTCATGAAATTAAAAGAAGCTTGCTTCTTGGAAGGAAAGGTATGACAAATCTCGATAGTATATTAAAGAGCAGAGACATCACTCTGCTGGTAAACGTCTATGTAGTCAACATTATGGTCTTTACAGTAGTCATGTATGGACTTGAGTTGGATCATAAGACTGAAAACTGAATTGATGCTTTCAAATTGTGGTGCTGGAGAAGACTTTTGGACAGCAAGGAGATCAAACTGGTCAATCCTAAAGGAAATCAACACTGAATATTCATTGGAAGGACTGTTGCTGAATCTGAAGCTCCAATATTTTGGCCACCTTATGTGAAAAGCTGACTCATTGGAATAGACTCTGATGCTGGGAAAGATTGAAGGCAAAAGGAGAAGAGGGTGGCAGCACCCTCTTCTGGCAGCAGATGAGATGGTTAGATGGCATCACTAACTCAATGAACATGAATTTGAGCAAACTCCAGTAGATGGTGGAGGACAGGAGCCTGGCATGCTATAATCCGTGGGTCTAGAGTCAGACATGACTTAGTGATCGAACAACAGCACCAACAAAATGTGTCCTGTGGAACTGTAGCTAAACTTTAGATCTTCAATTTGGTTAGATATTCCACTAATTTATTACCACAGAGCTTCCAGAGATAAATCCACACACATACGGACACCTTATCTTTGACAAAGGAGGCAAGAATATACAATGGAGTAAAGACAATCTCTTTAACAAGTGGTGCTGGGAAAACTGGTCAACCACTTGTAAAAGAATGAAACTAGATCACTTGCTAACACCACACACAAAAATAAACTCAAAATGGATTAAAGATCTAAACGTAAGACCAGAAATTATAAAACTCCTAGAGGAGAACATAGGCAAAACACTCTCCGACATAAATCACAGCAGGATCCTCTATGANAGTTGAAGTTCTATCTCAGTCTCAGAATCATGAAGCTTATGGTCAGTTGGAATATCTCCTTACCCTGAAACAGGAAGGCAAACTTGGTACCTGTTTATCTCACCTGGGTACTTGTCATTAGAAAGTGATGGGCACCTCAACATTCATGCCCCAGTGAGAACCAGAATGACCCTCTGAATGGTTTCTTCTACTTGTCCTGCTTCAAGTTGAGCTGGGTGGAACAAGAACGAGGAAGAAAGCTCATATGGCTGATGTGGCTGATTGAGCTATTGTTCAGTTTATCATTTCTTTGAAAGTCAGCCTTTAAAGCTGAGGAAAACCCTCTCACCTTTGCTACCACCTACTTGATATTGTGTTGGTCTGGATCTTGTGGCTTGCGAGAAAAGGACTAAGTTTCCTTCCCACCCTGACTTTTCAAAGTCCTTTGAGGTTTCCTGCACCACTGGAGTGGTTCACCACCTTGTGTCAGAATCTGAGTGTGCGTGTAATACACATAGTCCACATGTAATATGTGATCTACAGGAAGTTCTCCAACAAGTGCCTGAGAAGAAGGAAAGCTTGCTCGTCTCACACATTGCTCTTTCTACCCACTCCCAGAGGGGTTCTATGAAATTTCACTCACCCCAGGACACCAGGGCTAGACCAAGGTATCAGAGTAGGAGATCAAATTTTGCTGAGGTTTCAGATTTGTTGGCCACTATGCCTCCACCTCTGGAGAAGATGTATCCAGAGCAAGGAGCCAATATGACTTTAAGGCAGTGGTGTCTGGGATGACTCCAGTCTTTCCCCCCTCATCTTACAAAGCTCTTTTCAGGAGCCCCAGATATTATATTATATTCAGAAAACAGGTACCCCATTTGTACTCTAAACAACAAGAAATGGTATCAAAATTGGAGGTCAGAGTGTTTTGTGTAGTATTCAAAAATACGACATTTTCTGAAAAGTCCTCACTGAGAATTCAGCTGTCATCTCCTTTCCCTAATATTCAGGCAATTAGATATTAGTATGTGTTCATATACTTGCACAGAATATATTATAATTACCAAGGTCTCTGAAGCAAGACAAATCAGCTGTTTGTCAGATGAATCACTTGGCAAGTTTTGGCTTCTCTTCTTTTAGTTTTTGCAACTATTAGAGAATTAGATATCTGTTATGTTATATAAAGTAAATGTCTATAGAGCCTAGCATAGGACTTGGTATATGGAGTTTGTTCAATAATGTAATGTTGAATTAAACTCTAGAAAGAGATAATGTGCTAAGTAGGCTATATTGGATTAAGCTGATACATTCCTGTCAACTGGGATTATGCAGGCCTCTGGGGAAAGCAGGAAGGTTTGGAAATCTAGTATTAGTTTTGCTGTTACTATCAGAATCCCAAGTTCAATCATAATCTGGAGAGCTTTAGATACCCTGCAAGTTGTAGCTTATCTTTTCAGCTCACTTTTATGAAATGCCTCCAGAACAGACCAAAGTATACATGTATATGTGTGGCTGAGTCCCTTGACTCTTCACCTGAAACTATCACAACATTGTTAATTGGCTATATCCCAATATAAAATGTTTTTAGTGTTAAAAAAAATTATAATAAAATTAAAGACTAGACCAAAGATACATTGCCTAAGAGGTTATCCTTGTAGCCATAGATACACACTGGCCAATAGAAAGACAAGTGAACTTGGGTTGAATAACATCCTCTATCAACCAATGGACTTCTCATTAGTTTGAAGCATTAAGGGCTTCATCCATAAATAGAGCTGATCTTGTTCAGGGGATCTCATAAACAGAAAAGCATCTAAGATTCTAAGGTCCCTTCTAAACACTATCTTCTGTCAGTTTCTCCCTTTCAGTGGCCCTTTCCATCCAGTTATTTACTTCAGTAAAATTTTAAGGCTGTATTACATGGATACATTAGCACAACCATGGAAGGCATCTGTTGACTGTGGTTAGTTTAACCAACTGGATACTATAATCCTGTTCAGATAAAAGAGGATATAGGATCCACTGTGTTATAGTCCATTTGCAGTAGACATGGACATGCGCCAACCAGATCCCTCTTCCAAGAAAACTTTCTGCCAGCTACTGGAAATATGGGGGTTCCAGAAAGCCTCCAGTAAACAGCTTCTTTAGGTTCTGTATTAACTGCTGAGACCCAATTCACCCAAGCTCACACCCTTCCTTGGAAAGCCTGTGTCTGGAGACTGAAAGGGGCATAGCCGTTTGGGACCAATGATGGACACTGCTGATAGGCTATACTTTCTTGAGCGCTCGATTACCAGGTAGATTGAGCCTCTGTTGTACCTGCATTGCAATAAACATTTTCCTCTTCCCAATCCTGTTTCTAATCCTTTCTTTCATAGATGTCAACCCCTAATAAACATTGCATATCTTAAACTTCATCTTAAATTTACTTCTGGAGAATCTAATTGGTGAACCTGTTAATTCTAAATTTTACCTGTCCTCAGGGCCAATGTGGCTTTATATCCTCTGTCTTTCATAATCATTTTTTTTAACCTTTCATACTGTTTCCTATTAGAAAATCTCCAATCTAGAATTTACCAATTATGAGCAAAGTTAACAACAATATCTTTTGATGATAAGCTTTAGCTTCCTTTTTGATTAAATGGAAATGCCATCCTACAGTGAGTTATTGAAATAATCAAAAGCAGACAAATAAAATAATATATAGAGTCAGACATGACTGAAGCGACTTAGCAGCAGCAGCAGCAGTGTGGTATATGGCAAAGAGATGTCTTTAGTTACCATTAGATTTAATCTTGTAGATCCAGTGGTCTGAGGTGCCATGAAGTGAAGTGAAGTGAAAGTCACTCAGTCATGTCCGGCTCTTTACAATCCCACGGACTGTACAGTCCATGGAATTTGCCAGGCCAGAATACTGAAGTAGGTGGCAGGTGGATTCTTTACCAGCTGAGCCACAAGGGAAGCCCCAAAGTTGAAGCTTTCAGGCTCCTCTGTTCACAGAGTTTCCCAAGCCAGAATACTGGAGTGAGTATTCTCTTCTCCAGGGGGTCTTCCCAACCCAGGGATTGAACCCAGGTTTACCACATTGCAGCCAGATTCTTTACCGTCTGAGCCAAAAGTTGCATATACCTAATTTGGATGAGTTTATCATAAAACTTCTCTAAACCCTAGAGGTCTAGGAAATCCAAAATATGGTACCATATGATATCAAAAAGTCATCTTTAAATTAACTAGTCTGTTCACTATTTTATGATAACCATGGATCAGATATAAAAGGAAAAATCTCTTATTGCAAGATAATCAGAGGTAATGTATGCATTTAGTGCCAATGTAATTAAAATTTTCACATTAAAAAAACTTTTGCAGTCCAATTAACATACAGCTCCTCCCTTTCCAACTAAATCAGTTTCTTCTACTGTAAACAGACTTAACTTTCTTAATATATCATTTCCTCTGCTACCATCATAGCTACTGATCAGTGGCCAAGACGTGACATGGAAAGAGCTCCAAGATGAGTTTTAGCAAGCTGAGGAGAAGCATAAGACCATATATGGAAGCACTCCTGAGGTGAACTGGCTTGGTTATTAACATAAGAGATTTTCTATTTGACTTACTTGGAGTTAACACGGAGCTTTGAGATTGTATTCAGGACAAACTGAACTATATGGAATTTTATGGCCTCCTCCTGCTGTTTCCTTCTTCAAGGCTATTCATACTCTTCCATCAGACTCTGACTTGGTAAGTTCCCAACACACAGTATAATTAACTATAGAACAAATCACATTAGGTCTTAATGTGCTGCCAAGACTAGTTGGAGCCATATAAAATTAGAGATGTCGCTCCCAAGGTATATTCCAACAATTCATATTAAATAATTCCAGATTATGGTGCATCAGCCAAGAAAAATATCCTTAGCCCTAGTAGAAATGGGTTTTTGATGTAAAAATATCAAGCAGAAGGTCAAAATTGCCTGACAGGATTTTCTTTGCCTTTACAACTAAATACAGTCAGTCTTTCCCTTCTCAGAATTACCATTTCTATAAGAAAACTAAAGTAGCCAGAAGAAAAAAAAAAAACTGAGGAATAAGGTAGTAAAAATGAATGACTGATAGGCATATGTGAAAATACATGAATTAGTCTTAAACAATGTCAAGTGAAATAAAAGTGCTAGACAACTCTATACTATGACAATTTTTAAAATTATCAGTGAAATGTTTTCATATATAATGGCATCTTATCCTGGGGAAGCTAGATTTCTATAGCCATGTTAATGACTCTATTTCATCCCATCAAAGTCATCTATTAGGGAATTCTAAAATCTTAGCATCATGGAAACATGTAGCCATCTATATTATATTTCAGAGTGATTAACAGGGCTTCTTTAGCAGCTGCTTAAAGTTTGTCTCAGAGAAGGCAATGGCACCCCACTCCAGTACTCTTGCCTGGAAAATCCAATGGATGGAGAAGCCTGGAAGGGTCCATGGGGTCGGATACGACTGAGCGACTTCACTTTAAGTTTTCACTTTCATGCAGTGGAGAAGGACATGGCAACCCACTCCAGTGTTCTTGCCTGGAGAATCCCAGGGACAGGGGAGCCTGGTGGACTTCCGTCTATGGAGTCATACAGAGTCGGACACGACTGAAGTGACTTAGCAGTAGCAGTAAAGTTTGTCTAAAGCAGGGATATGCCTCAACTGAATGGAGGATTTTCTTTTACCTTCAGTTCCAGCAAAAGGCCTCCTCAGGAAGAAGGGAAAGCCTGGGTCTCAACCCCACTGCCCAAGAGGATATATTTTCACATGGTCTTGTGTTATGAAGAAATTTGAGCATTGCTTGACTCTCCTGCATGTCTACCACCAGAAAGTACTTCAGAAGGTAATATAAATCAGAGCTGTGCACGTTCTCTCACTCTCCACAGTCACATTTGATTGAAGGTGTATTGATTCCCTTAAGTAATTGATGTTGGATCTCATCCGAATAGCTGATCCGTGCTAGTAGTAGAGTTAGTCGCTCAGTCCTGTCCAACCCTTTGTGACCCCATGGACGGTAGCCTACCAGGCTCCTTTATCCATGGATTCTACAGGCAAGAATGCTGGAGATTCTTGCCAGTATTCCCTTCTCCAGGGGATCTTCCTGACCGGGATCTCCTGCATTGCAGGCATATTCTTTACCATCTGAGCTACAGGGGAGCCCCTTGGTACTATATATCAACCCCAAAACACAATAGCCAGTTGGTTAAAAGATTAACTAATACTAATCCATTGGTTTGTCAAATTTAACACTTTCTGGACTCAATACTAATAGAAGCTAATTAATTTGATGACTATGGGGTTCCCTGGTAGTTCAGTGGAAAAGAATCTGCCTGTAATGCAGGAGGCGCAGGAGATGTGGGTTCAGTCCCTGGGTCAGGAAGATTCCCTGGAAGAAGGCATGGCAGCCTACTCCAGTATTCCCTAGAGAATCTCATGGACAGAGGAGCCTGGTGGACTACAGTTCATTGGATTGAAAATAGTTGGACATGACTGAAGCGACTTAGCATGCATGCAATATGATAATTATTTTATCTCATGTTATTTTTTAAAATTAAAAAAAATGGTAATTTGAGTTTTTGGCCATGCGACATGTGGGAATCTTAGTTCCCTGACCGAGAATCAAACCTGTGCCCCCTGCATTGGAAGTATGCAGTCTTAACCATTGGATCACCAGGGAGAATCCTTTTCAGATTTGTTGTTGTAGTTGCTGTGTACTACTTTTAAAGTCTTCACTGAATTTGTTTCTATATTGCTTCTGTTTTATTTTCATTTTTATTTTTGACATTAAGGCATGTGGGATCTTACGTCCCTGAATAGGGACTGAACCTGCATCCCCTGCAATGGAAGATGAAGTCTTAAACAGTGGCCCACCAGGGCAGTCCCTCTCAGTAATCTTCAGAAGCACAGAAACTAGGTACTGCTACCTTCATTTGGAAGAAGAGGCAATTGAGCCATGAAGATTAACTTAAGCTATATAATCTTGTGCAAACCATGGAGCTAGAATTTCAACTCTGATTCCAGAACTCATTTCTTTTTAACTTTTTATTTTATATTGGAATACAGTTGATTAACGATATTGATAGTGTCAGGTGTACAGCAAAGTTATTCAGTTATACATTTTCCCATATAGGTTGTTACATAACATTGAGCAGAGTTCCCTGTGCTATATATAGTAGGTCCTTATTGGTTATCCATTTGAAATATAGCAGTGCGTGCACGTCCACCCAAACTCTCTAACTATCCCTTTTCCTACCCTTATCTCCTGGTCACCATAGAACTCTTATTCTTGACCACCGTATCCTACTGCTTCCAAAGGTTAGCCAATGATCATGACAGTGATCCTGACAGCCATGTGAGCTTTAATAAGAGCTCCTGGTTGTTTTATTACTAAAAGAGCTGCGAAAAACTCTAGGTTCTGATATACTTTCCTACTGGATATCTCACTAGACAGAAGGGAGGAATTCTACATTGAATGACTGTGAGGGATAGAACTCCTGCTTGTAGGAAAACAGTTTGTCTTCCTCCCCCATGAGGGGATTTACATTCCTTAAGATCCTCTCATCCTCCTCTTTAGAGCCTGCTACCTGCTTCATATGGCTCCAAATAAGTGGCAAAGGAACTCTTCACAAAGGGAATAAGATATTCCCCAGCAGCCTAAGGATAAGTACAAACCCTTGGCCATGGTACTTATTTTGAGGGAAAACCTCCAGAGACGGGCCTAGTTCCTATCTTTATGGTGGACCCAGCAATATCCACCTGAGGGGAATATTGATTACAGTCCCAGAAACAGATCTGATCAATCTTCGTTCCTTCCCCTCATTCCAGTGTCTTCTGCCATTTGTGTGGCAGGCCACGAAGGTATGTCATTCACCACCAGAGCACGTGGGACAGACCCTCCTAAGTTCCTGGTACCCTGATAGCAATAAAAGAAGCATGGAGAATGAAAAGGCAGCATTCCTATGTGCATGCTGTAACACTGCTCTCCCCAGGTGACTCAAATGTTAGCTGTCTACCTGGAATAAACCATTTAGGCAGGCTTGTAGAAAATATGAAAAACGGTAATAGAACCTGGGATTATCTTGCCTTTAGCTTAAACTTACATTAAGATACTCAAATGAAACTGTTAGTACTGTTATTTCTGACACAAAAGGTAAAAATGGTAAAAAGACTTTAAAAAGAAAAAAGAATTACTTCACATAATGGTAGGTAGCACAATCTGGGTTTCCTTGGCAAATAATCAGAGAATGGTGGTCCTGGTGCTGAGTGGCATTGAGAGCTTACGTAAGAGAATCTTACAAGTTGAAACAAAGGGCTTTCTACCAGAGTGCCATGTAGTTTCCAACTTTTCCCACCCAGGTAAATAAAGTTCTTTTACACTGTAGTATTGATGATGTCTCTTTGAGAAACTTCAAATAGATTTCTTGGATTATGCTTTCTTCACAATGTAGAGCTTTGTTCAGAAAATGTGCCTATAGCTTACCTTTTGTCATATTTGTCAGATATTTCTCGCTATTTTGGTTTCTACGTCAAGCTTGAGGTTACAAATATTATGGGCACTCTTTCTTAGAGTATACCACCTCCTTCACGCAACCCTAAACCAGCAAGCAATGGAGATCTTTAGGAAGAATACAAGGTATTTTCAGGTCTATACCCTGTGTTTCTGCTGCTGCTGCTGCTGCTAAGTTGTTTCAGTTGTGTCCGACTCTGTGCGACCCCATAGACAGCAGCCCACCAGGCTCTGCCGTCCCTGGAATTCTCCAGGCAAGAACACTGGAGTGGGTTGCCATTTCCTTCTCCAATGCATGAAAGTGAGAAGTGAAAGTGAAGTCACTGAGTCGCGTCCAACTCTCAGCAACCCCATGGACTGCAGCCTACCAGGCTCCTCCGTCCATGGGATTTTCCAGGCAAGAGTACTGGAGTAGGGTGCCATTGCCCTCCGTGTTTCTATACTGGTCTATAAAAACTTTGCAAATAGACTTGAATAATAGCTCTTATTACTCAAATTGTATCATGGATTCTTGGGATGGCTTGTGGGATCTTAGTTCCCCCAATCAGGGATTGAACCTGGGCCCTGGACAGTGAAAGTGTGGAGTCCTAACCACTGGACTACCAGGGAATTCCCACAGATTGAATCATTGTTAATGAAGGCTTATGGGCACTACTTTCTTTGACAATGTGTCAGATGAGTATTTTTCAGGCACCCTTTAGATATTCTAGAGCTTATATCTTCATGTTCAATATTCTCAGAGCCCCTCCTAGAGACTTCCTGCTCCCAGAGGCAGGGTTTGACCTTCACTCCTAATGTTTATTTAGTTAACATCTCCTTGACTGTGAATAGTGATTAAGGAGGTTGCAATGTAAAGACAGTGAATCCATCATCTTAATCTTTGACCATATCTATTAACCCTGAGAATGAGCCTAATAGGTTGGTCTCAGTCAAGACCTGTGTACAAGCACAGAGAATAAGCATAGAATCAGTCACCAAGAGAAAAATAAATTGTCCATATGGTCAGAGATTCAAACCCTGACTGAAAAACAGAACTAATGAAGTCATGCTCTCCACTCAGATTGGAACAGGTTGTATGGAACTTCATACATGGGCAAGTGGCATAGACATATTGCAGTAAAAATTCAGAACACTGAGACCTAAAGCCAGAGGTGTTCCAGAAGTCCTGAGTACACCCTACCATGAACATTGTGTTCCTCACTCTGATCAGTTTGTTACAGGGATGTGAGGGCAGAAGTCTCAACAAACATCTGTACATAAAAGGTCCCAAGTTTCACAAGTGCCTGCTAATCAACACCACTTGTCAGATGGTTCAGGAAATAGGCTATTTCAATGCAGACTATCATTTACAGAGGCACAGAAGTCAACAATATATTTCCCTATAAATGTCTCTTGTGGAAAACTGGCAATTCTGGCTTTGGAACACGGCGACGATGGGATCTTGCTGGAATTATTCTCAGCAGGCAGAATGGCCTATTTGCTTTGTTTTCTGAATGGCCCCAGAGAGGATCCTAATTGGGAGGCCATGCACTGATTTGTTCCAGTTTCTCATTTATTTCTCTGGCATTGTTTTTATATAAGTTTATTCCACAGAAGCTGCTCCTCTCACACATCAGCCAAGATTAGATAATCATGTTGGGCCAAAGGCAAAAAAGTAGTCAGTTATACTAAAACTGCCTCAAAGTAATTTAGAAGTTTATAGCAGATTATGTTAAGAAAGTTAAAAACCGTCTCAGGCCTCCCAGATTGTTCCATTAAGCTATATAATACCCTTTACTAAGAAGCCAACCACAGTGCTTCTGAGGCATTACTGAACTGAGACGCCCTCATTGAAGGTTTAATGTGCACACTTGTAGACGATCCCTCCTCCTCCTAAGGTTCACATATAGCTACTTGCAAGCTGAGAGGGGAGTAAGAGAGGGTGTCAGAGGCACCACCCCTCTGCTCCTTCTCTATAAGGATCAAGAACTTATTTCTGGGGAAGTTGCATAAGGATACTTATAGTTCATTTCTAGAACACTCATAGGTCCATATTTTAACTTTGCTTTTCTACCCTGTGTACATACGGCATAGAGAAGCCATTTGCAGTGCTGGTTTGTTTTGTTTCTTTCCATGTCCATGATGCAAGCCTGCTCCAGATCTACAAACTGATGCTCATGAATCACATATCAAATGATGTTCGTCTACTAACTAAATGGATATTTTCAGGAGGCGGGGCAGAAACAAAGAAATCACTTGGATAAAGAGTTATGAAGACTTTCTAAGTAAAACTGACAGCCTATCCAGCCTCCTGGTGGAGCAATACACTTTGGAAACCAGACCCTTTTAGGGATGCTTATCGCAGAAAGTCCTTTATGTCAAGGAAATAAGACCTAGGCACCAAAAAGGAAGTTTCTCACAATATATACCAGACAAATTCAGTTTGTCCAATCTAGGGTGGTATTCCAGGGGAACTAACTGACTTGCCTCTTAGTCTCCATCTATTCAGATGCTGAGGAGAGAGGGAAACATTAGAATATTTAATATACATGGAATCATGCAATATATGACTTTTTGTGTCTGACTTCTTTCATTTAGCATAATGTTTTTCAAGTTCATGTTGTAGCATGTTCAGAACTTCATCCTCTTTTATGACTAGCACTCCATTGTATGAACATACATCACAGTGTTTATCCCATTACTAGTTGATGGCCATTTAGGTTGGGCTATTGTAAATAATGCTCCTTGGAAGAAAAGTTATGACCAACCTAGACAGCTTATTAAAAAGCAGAGACATTACTTTGCCAGCAAAGATCTGTCTAGTCAAAGCTATGGTTTCTCCAGTAGTCATGTAAGGATGTGAGAGTTGGACTATAAAAAAAGCTAAGCACCAAAGAACTGATGCTTTTGAACTGTGGTGTTGAAGAAGACTCTTGAGAGTCCCTTGGACTGCAAGGAGATCCAATCAGTCAATTCTAAAGGAAATCAGTCCTGAATATTAATTGGAAGGACTGATGCTGAAGCTGAAGTTCCAATACTTTTGCCACCTGATGTGAAGAACTGACTCATGTGAATAGACCCTTATGCTGGGAAAGATTGAAAGCAGGAAGAGAACGAGATTACAGAGGATGAGATTGTTGGATGGCATTACTGACTCAGTGGACATGAGTTTGAGTAAACTCCAGGAGGTGGTGATGGAGAGGGAAGCCTGGCATGCTGTAGTACATGGGGTCACAAAGAATTGGACACAACTGAGTGAATGAACTGAACTGATTGTAAATAATGCTTCTATGAACACTTGTATATTAGTGTTGGCTAGAATACATGTTTGTCTGTATTTACGTATATATCTAGGAGCAGAATCATTGAATCATGTGGTAAGTTTATATTCAACTTTTGAAGAAAAGTGCCAAAGTTTTAAACAGTGGCTTTAATATTTCCTGGCATTTAATATTTTACATTTGCATTGGCTATGTACAAGATTTTCAATTTCTTCATATATTGAAACCACTTGGATTTTTCTTTCTTTTTTATTAATAGCCATCCTAGGAGGTGTAAAGTAATATGCATGTATCCTACGGTGGCTTGATTTATATTTCCCAAGTGACTAACAGTGTGGAGTATCTTTTCATGTGCTTGTCAGCCATTTGTATATCTTCTTTGGAGAAATGTTTGTTGAATTTCTTTATCTATTTTTAATTGAGTAGTTTGTCTTGGGCCCTAGGAAGCATTACTACAAACGAAGCTAGTGGAAGTTATGGAACTGCAGCTGATCTATTTAAAATCCTAAAAGATGATGCTATTAAAGTGCTGTATTTAATATACCAGCAAATTTGGAAAATTCAGCAGTGGTCACAGGACTAGAAAAGGTCAGATTTCATTCCAATCCTAAAGAAGGACAATACCAAAGAATGTTCAAACTACCATACAATTGTGCTCTTCACAAGCTAGCAAGGTTATGCTCAAAATGCTTCATGTGAGGCTTAAGCAATATGTGAACCAAGAACTTCCACATGTACAAGATGGGTTTAGAAAAGACAGAACCACCAGAGATCAAATTGCCAACATGTACTCAATCATGGAGAAAGCAAGGAAATTTCAGAAACAAACATCTATTTCTGCTTCATTGAATACGCTAAAGCCATTGTGTGGATCACAACAAACTGGAAAATTCTTAAAGAGATGGGAGTACCAGACCATCTTACCTGTCTCCTGAGAAACCTATATGCAGGTCAAGAAGCTACTGTTTGAACCAGACATGAAACAATAGACTGATTCAAAATTGAGAAAGAAATATGACAAGACTGTATATTGTCACCCTGCTTATTTAACTTCTATGCATAGTACATCATGGAAAATGTTGGGTGGGATGAATCACAAGCAGAAATCAAGACTGGTAGAAATATCAACAACCTCAGATATGCAGATGATAGCACCATAATTGCAGAAAGCAAAGAGGAACTAAAGAACATTTTATTGAAGATGAAAGGGGAGAGTGAAAAAGCTGGCTTGAAACTCAACATTAAACAAACTAAGATCATGGCATCTGTTCCCATCACCTCATGACAAATAAATGGGGAAAAAGTGGAAGCAGTGAAAGATTTTGTTTACTTGGGCTCCCAAATCACTGTGGACTGTAACTGTAATCATGAAATTAAAATATGCTTGTTTCTTCAAAGGAAGGCTATGACAAACATAAACAGCATATTAAAAACCAGAGACATTGCTTTGCTGACAAAGGTCTGTATAGTCAAAGCTATGATTTTTTCCAGTTTAGTTCAGTTTTAGACAGTTTTAAATGTGGAGCTCCAATACTTATTCAGTTCAGTCACTCAGTTGTGTCCAATTCTTTGCAACCCCATGGACTGCAGCATGCCAGGCTTCCCTGTTCATCACCAACTCTCGGAACTTACTCAAACTCATGTCCATCAAGTCAACGATGCCATCCAACCATCTCATCCTCTGTCGTCCCCATCTCCTCCCACCTTCAATCTTTCCCAGCATCAGGGTCTTTTCCAATGAGTCAGTTCTTCACATCGGGTGGCCAAAGTATTGGAGTTTCAACTTCAGCATCAGGCTTTCCAATGAATATTCAGGACTGATTTCCTTTGGGATTGACTGGTTGGATCTCCTTGCAGTCCAAGGGACTCTCAAGAGTCTTCTCCAACACCATAGTTCAAAAGCATCAGTTCTTTGGTGCTCAGCTTTCTTTATGGTCCAGCTCTCACAACCATACATGACCACTGGAAAAATCATAGCTTTGACTAGATGGACCTTTGTTGGCAAAGTAATGTCTCTGCTTTTTAATAAGCTGTCTAGGTTGGTCATAGCTTTTCTTCCAAGGAGCAAGCATCTTTTAGTTTCATGGCTGCAAGTCACCATTTGCAGTGATTTTGGAGCTCCCCCAAAATAAAGTCTCTCACTGTTTCCATTGTTTCCCCACCTATTTGCCATGAGAGGATCATGGAAAAGGTCAGTTTTCATTCCAATCCCAAAGAAAGTCAATGCCAAAGAATGCTCAAACTACTGCACAATTGCACTCATCTCACATGCTAGCAACGTAATGCTTAAAATTCTCCAACATGTGCTTCAACAGTATGTGAACCATGAACTTCCAGATGTTCAAGCTGGATTTAGAAAAGGCAGAGGAACCAGATAGCAAATTGCCAAAATCTGTTGGATCATCAAAAAAGAACGTTCCAGAAAAACATCTACTTCTGTTTTATTGATTACACCACAGCCTTTGACCATGTGGATCACAACAAACCCTGGAAAATTCTTCAAGAGATGAGAATACAAGCCCATCTGACCTGCCTCCTGAAAAATCTGTGTGCTGGTCAAGAAGCAACAGTTAGAACTGACATGGAACAACAGACCATTTCCAAATCATGGAAGGGGTACGTCAAGCCTCTATAATGTCACCCTGCTTATTTAACTTATATGCAGAGTACATCAGGTGAAATGCCAGGCTGGATGAAGCAGAAGCTGGAATCAAGATTTCTGGGGGAAATATCAATAATCTCAGACACCTGATGACACCATTCTTATGGCAGAAAGCGAAGAAGAACTAAAGAGCCTCTTGATGAAAGTGAAAGAGGAGAGTGAAAAAGTTGGCTTAAAACTCAATATTCAAAAAACTAAGATCATGGCATCCGGTCCCATCACTTCATGATTTTTCCAGTAGTCTTGTACAAATGTGAGGGTTGGAACACAGAGAAGGCTGAGTGCCGAAGAATTAATACTCTTAAATTGTAGTTTTGGAGAAAACTCTTGTGAGTCCCTTGGACTGCAAGAAGATCAAACCACTCAGTCATAAAGGAATTCAACCCTGAATATTGGTTGGAAGGAGTGATGCTGAAGCTGAAGCTTCAATACTTTGGCCACCTGATGCAAAAAGCCATCAATGCTGGGAAAGACTGAAAGCAAAAGGAGAAGGGGGTGTCAGAGGCTAAGATGGTTAGATAGCATCACTGACTCAATGGATATGAACTTAAGCAAACTCCAAGAGATAGTGGAGGACAGAGGAGCCTGGCATGCTGCAGTCTATGGACTAAGAGTCAGACATGAAATAGCAATGACCACGACAGCAACAACAATGCTTATCTTTATGTTTTGAATCGTATACGTTCTTTATATATTCCATAAACTAGAACTTATGAGATATATGATTTGCAAATATTTTCTCCTATTTTGTATGTTGTATTTTCACCTTCCTGATAGTATACTTTGATCCACAAGCATTTTTAATTTTGGTGAAGTCCAATTTATCTATTTTTTTTCTTGTTACTTGTACTTTTGGTATCATAACTAAGAATCCATTGTTGGTGTTAATTCTTTAAATGTTTGGCAAACTTTACCAGTGATGCCATCTGTCCTGGGCTTTTACTGAAAATTTTTTTATTATGGTCTCAATATTTTTGCTTCTTATTAGCTTAATCATATTCTCTTGTAATATTTTCCCCTATAAAGTCTGTAGTAATGCTTCCACATTCATTTCTGACTTTAGTAACTTGAGTCTTCTTTATTTCTTGGTCAGTATAGTTAAATGTTTGTCATTTTGTTATCGTTTCAAAGAAACAGCTTTTGGGTTTGTTGGTTTTCTCTATTTCCTTTTTATCCTCTATTTTGTTTATCTGAATTCTAATCTTTATGAATCTCTTCTTTCTGCTAGCTTTGCTTTTTTTTTTTACTTTATTATAGTTACCTAAGGTGTAAGGTTAGGTAATTGATTTAGATATTTTCTCCTTTTCTTTTTAACATAGGTTTTACAGTAGTAAATTTCCCTCTGAATACTGCCTTTATGTCATCCCTTAGGTTTTGGTATATTGTGATAGTTTTTTAACTGTCTTTCTTGGTTTGAGTTGTGATATCTTCTTTAACCCATTGGTTATTTAGGAGTATGTTACTTAATTTCTGTGTATTTGGACTTTCCAGTTTTCTTTCTGGCTATAGATTTCTAATTTTTCCCCAGTGAGATCAAAGAATATTCTTTGAATGATTTAAATATCTTTAAATTAGAGCAATATCATCATGATTGTGGGACTGGAGAGAGATTTTAGTCCTTGTTGCATACAAAATATGAATTTAAAAACCATACACAGTTGAAAATATTTTCATGAGCAGTCTAGGAGAATCTAGAATCTAGGAGATGGTTATGGCATTTGAGTAGAGCACAGAATTGTGAAAAGATGCTTCAGAAAGTTTAAGAAAGACAGTTTCATTTTACCGATGTTATTCCTCCCCCAAAGCAGAACAGCACTGCACCAACAGAGCTCCCCTTAGCACATAGGTTTCCAATGGGGGAAAGAAAAACTGAAATGCACATCTGATTCCTCAACTTTTGGGGAGTGCTACTTGAGAGTCTTGCTTCTTTCATGCCTCATCCAGAACACTAACACATAGCTAGAGAGCTGGGGGGCAGCTAAAAAACAAAGAAAAATGGTGAGGGCTCTCAACGACCAGCACATGGATCTCAACTTCTGGCCTGTGGCTCCCTGGCAGCAGATCTGCTTGCCCATGGACCACCTGCTCACAGATTTTGGCACCAGGACTGTTCACTCACAGACCCTAGTACTTAGTCTGCATACCCACAGGCCCCAGCACTGGGTCCCATGTGGTCCACCTGTGGATTCTACCAAACAGCCTGCACAGAATTTCGGGCCAGAGTGACTGGTGGAGGACTTTCCCTGCTAAAGCCACTCTATAGAACCTGGAAGTAGTAACTGCTTATTAAAATGTGCAGATAACACAAGGCCACAAGAGTCATGAAGAATCAGGAAACATGATTCCATTAAAGGAGCAAAATAAATCTCCAATAAAAGAGCTTACAGAAATCTGTGAAATGTTTGGCACAGAGTTAAAAATAGTTACTTTTAAAAGTTTAGTGAATTACAACTAAATTAAATTTTAAAAAAGTTCATGAACAAAATGAGAAGCTCAACAGAGACAGAAACCATTAAAAAAAAAAAAAAAAAGGGAAACCCAGAAACTCTGGAGATGAATANCTTCTCCAGGGGATCTTCCCAACCCAGGGATCGAACCCGGGTCTCCTGCATTGTAGACAGACGCTTTACCATCTGAGCCACCAATTTCTTGTTATTTGGGCACTACAGCATTCATCTGTCCTTTTTTTCCTCTAAAGGTGATCCTTTTACTAATAAAGTCACCAAATCTTTTTTGTTTCCTGGACTGCCTCTAAGTTATGTTTGATTTTGAATTCTGCTTTTTCTTTGTTAGCCTCCTGATGTTTCTTTGATTTCCATTCTTCTTCCTACTTAAAATCATATTGCCATAAAAAGCTGTAAAATGAGTCTCTTTCACATTGGATATTTTTAAAATAAATTTTCCAAACATAAACTGCTATAACATTTTGTCAAAAAATGAACCCGCATGACTTACATTATATATTTTTCACTATGGCAGTCAAAACTATTTGCCAAAGTGGAACTCAATTTTCTACTCTTTATTCCCACTTAACATTTCCAAATCACTTCCAAAATTTCAACATTATTATTGAATACTTTGTCTTACTTTCCTACCTGAAATCTTTTCACTGCTCTATACTTTCATCAAATTCAACCTATTTATTTATTTCAAAGCTACTCTTGTCCCTAGAATACAAGGAGCATATATATACTTCATTCACATTTCTGCATTTCTTTTGTACTTTCCTTACATCTAGAAATTTTTATTTCTTTCCTCCAGTTCTCTTGATTCCTGGTTCCATAAAATGTCTGTTCACCAAAAACAAGAAAGAAGTTGAATCAATCTTCTTAGGAAGATTTCAATCCTCTAAGCTTATCAGATAATCATGAGGATGTGATCACTAATCTAGAGCCAGACATCTTGGAATGTGAAGTCAAGTGGGCCTTAGAAAGCATCACTAAGAACAAAGCTAGTGGAGGTGATGGAATTCCAGTTGAGCTGTTTCAAATCCTGGAAGATGATGCTGTGAAAGTGCTGCACTCAATATGCCAGCAATTTGGAAAACTCAGCAGTGGNACTGTCTCTTATACACATCTAGATGTGTATAAGAGACAGGGTATGGACCTAACAGAAGCAGAAGATATTAAGAAGAGGTGGCAAGAATACACAGAAGAACTGTACAGAAAAGATCTTCACGACCCAGATAATCATGAGGATGTGATCACTAATCTAGAGCCAGACATCTTGGAATGTGAAGTCAAGTGGGCCTTAGAAAGCATCACTAAGAACAAAGCTAGTGGAGGTGATGGAATTCCAGTTGAGCTGTTTCAAATCCTGGAAGATGATGCTATGAAAGTGCTGCACTCAATATGCCAGCAAATTGGAAAACTCAGCAGTGGCCACAGGACTGGAAAAGGTCAGTTTTCATTCCAATCCCAAAGAAAGTCAATGCCAAAGAATGCTCAAACTACTGCACAATTGCACTCATCTCACATGCTAGCAACGTAATGCTTAAAATTCTCCAACATGTGCTTCAACAGTATGTGAACCATGAACTTCCAGATGTTCAAGCTGGATTTAGAAAAGGCAGAGGAACCAGATAGCAAATTGCCAAAATCTGTTGGATCATCAAAAAAGAACGTTCCAGAAAAACATCTACTTCTGTTTTATTGATTACACCACAGCCTTTGACCATGTGGATCACAACAAACCCTGGAAAATTCTTCAAGAGATGAGAATACAAGCCCATCTGACCTGCCTCCTGAAAAATCTGTGTGCTGGTCAAGAAGCAACAGTTAGAACTGACATGGAACAACAGACCATTTCCAAATCATGGAAGGGGTACGTCAAGCCTCTATAATGTCACCCTGCTTATTTAACTTATATGCAGAGTACATCAGGTAAAATGCCAGGCTGGATGAAGCAGAAGCTGGAATCAAGATTTCTGGGGGAAATATCAATAATCTCAGACACCTGATGACACCATTCTTATGGCAGAAAGCGAAGAAGAACTAAAGAGCCTCTTGATGAAAGTGAAAGAGGAGAGTGAAAAAGTTGGCTTAAAACTCAATATTCAAAAAACTAAGATCATGGCATCCGGTCCCATCACTTCATGATTTTTCCAGTAGTCTTGTACAAATGTGAGGGTTGGAACACAGAGAAGGCTGAGTGCCGAAGAATTAATACTCTTAAATTGTAGTTTTGGAGAAAACTCTTGTGAGTCCCTTGGACTGCAAGAAGATCAAACCACTCAGTCATAAAGGAATTCAACCCTGAATATTGGTTGGAAGGAGTGATGCTGAAGCTGAAGCTTCAATACTTTGGCCACCTGATGCAAAAAGCCATCAATGCTGGGAAAGACTGAAAGCAAAACGAGAAGGGGGTGTCAGAGGCTAAGATGGTTAGATAGCATCACTGACTCAATGGATATGAACTTAAGCAAACTCCAAGAGATAGTGGAGGACAGAGGAGCCTGGCATGCTGCAGTCTATGGACTAAGAGTCAGACATGAAATAGCAATGACCACGACAGCAACAACAACGCTTATCTTTATGTTTTGAATCGTATACGTTCTTTATATATTCCATAAACTAGAACTTATGAGATATATGATTTGCAAATATTTTCTCCTATTTTGTATGTTGTATTTTCACCTTCCTGATAGTATACTTTGATCCACAAGCATTTTTAATTTTGGTGAAGTCCAATTTATCTATTTTTTTTCTTGTTACTTGTACTTTTGGTATCATAACTAAGAATCCATTGTTGGTGTTAATTCTTTAAATGTTTGGCAAACTTTACCAGTGATGCCATCTGTCCTGGGCTTTTACTGAAAATTTTTTTATTATGGTCTCAATATTTTTGCTTCTTATTAGCTTAATCATATTCTCTTGTAATATTTTCCCCTATAAAGTCTGTAGTAATGCTTCCACATTCATTTCTGACTTTAGTAACTTGAGTCTTCTTTATTTCTTGGTCAGTATAGTTAAATGTTTGTCATTTTGTTATCGTTTCAAAGAAACAGCTTTTGGGTTTGTTGGTTTTCTCTATTTCCTTTTTATCCTCTATTTTGTTTATCTGAATTCTAATCTTTATGAATCTCTTCTTTCTGCTAGCTTTGCTTTTTTTTTTTTTTACTTTATTATAGTTACCTAAGGTGTAAGGTTAGGTAATTGATTTAGATATTTTCTCCTTTTCTTTTTAACATAGGTTTTACAGTAGTAAATTTCCCTCTGAATACTGCCTTTATGTAGTCCCTTAGGTTTTGGTATATTGTGATAGTTTTTTAACTGTCTTTCTTGGTTTGAGTTGTGATATCTTCTTTAACCCATTGGTTATTTAGGAGTATGTTACTTAATTTCTGTGTATTTGGACTTTCCAGTTTTCTTTCTGGCTATAGATTTCTAATTTTTCCCCAGTGAGATCAAAGAATATTCTTTGAATGATTTAAATATCTTTAAATTAGAGCAATATCATCATGATTGTGGGACTGGAGAGAGATTTTAGTCCTTGTTGCATACAAAATATGAATTTAAAAACCATACACAGTTGAAAATATTTTCATGAGCAGTCTAGGAGAATCTAGAATCTAGGAGATGGTTATGGCATTTGAGTAGAGCACAGAATTGTGAAAAGATGCTTCAGAAAGTTTAAGAAAGACAGTTTCATTTTACCGATGTTATTCCTCCCCCAAAGCAGAACAGCACTGCACCAACAGAGCTCCCCTTAGCACATAGGTTTCCAATGGGGGAAAGAAAAACTGAAATGCACATCTGATTCCTCAACTTTTGGGGAGTGCTACTTGAGAGTCTTGCTTCTTTCATGCCTCATCCAGAACACTAACACATAGCTAGAGAGCTGGGGGGCAGCTAAAAAACAAAGAAAAATGGTGAGGGCTCTCAACGACCAGCACATGGATCTCAACTTCTGGCCTGTGGCTCCCTGGCAGCAGATCTGCTTGCCCATGGACCACCTGCTCACAGATTTTGGCACCAGGACTGTTCACTCACAGACCCTAGTACTTAGTCTGCATACCCACAGGCCCCAGCACTGGGTCCCATGTGGTCCACCTGTGGATTCTACCAAACAGCCTGCACAGAATTTCGGGCCAGAGTGACTGGTGGAGGACTTTCCCTGCTAAAGCCACTCTATAGAACCTGGAAGTAGTAACTGCTTATTAAAATGTGCAGATAACACAAGGCCACAAGAGTCATGAAGAATCAGGAAACATGATTCCATTAAAGGAGCAAAATAAATCTCCAATAAAAGAGCTTACAGAAATCTGTGAAATGTTTGGCACAGAGTTAAAAATAGTTACTTTTAAAAGTTTAGTGAATTACAACTAAATTAAATTTTAAAAAAGTTCATGAACAAAATGAGAAGCTCAACAGAGACAGAAACCATTAAAAAAAAAAAAAAAAAGGGGGAAACCCAGAAACTCTGGAGATGAAGAATGCAATGAGTAGATTAAAATCAATCAAAAAAAAAAATAACAGAGAACTTCAAAAACAGAGTCAATGTAGCAGAAGAAACAATGAACAAACTTGAAGACAAGTCATTGTAAACTATACTGCCAGAGAAGCAACAAGAAAAAAGATATTTAAAGAGTGAAGAAAACCTGCAGAATTTATGAGATACCATTAAACGAAACAGTATACACATTTGGGAGCAAGGAGAGAGTGAGAGACAGAGACACAAATATTAAAGAATAACAGCTGAAAATCCCTCCAAATATGGGGAGGGAAATAGACATATAGATTTGTGAAACCTAAAGAATCCAACCAACTAAAGCCCAAAGAAATTACCATCAAGATGCATTAAATTATCAAAATTCAATGGCAAAAATAATTCTGAAAACAGCAGCAAGTGAAATCTAACTCATCACATAAAAGGGAACTGTCATAGGATTATTAAGCAGATTTCTTGGAAGAAACCATATATGTCAAGAAAGACTGGAATGATATTTTCAAAGTGTTGAAAGGAAAAAAAAAATCTGCAAACCAATAAGTACTAAACCTATATAAACTGTCCTTCAGAAATTGAGAGTTAGAAAACTTTCCCAGACAGACAAAACCTAAGGAAATGTATAATCACTAGATCTGCCTTACAAGGTGTTAAAGGGGACTTCTCTGGTGGTCTAGCGGTTGAGTCTACCTGCTAGTGCAGGGGACATGGGTTCAAGTGTTGATTGGGGAAGATCCACAAGCCATGGGGCAACTAAGCCCAAGGACCACAACTACTGGAGCCTGTGGGCCCTAGAGCCTAGGCTCCACAACAAGAGACACCATCACAATGAGAAGCCCACACACCAGAACTAGAGGGTAGACCCCACTCACTGCAACTGGAGAAAACCTGCACACAGCAATGACGACTCAGTGCAGTGAAAAATAATGAATAAATAAAAACAGCATTTTGTAGCCAAAATGTCTATTTAACAGGGAACTGGTTGAATAAATCACAGTACATCATACCATGGAATCACAACTGAAAAAGCATGAAGATGCTCTAGATAGGTTTACTAATAATGCATACATTCCAAGGCAGAATATGTAGTATTATGAAGAAAAAAAAGTGTTAAACAGAGTTTTTCAAGTTGAAATAAAAGTATGCTAAATAATACAAGATTATATAAAAATATAATTCTCACCAGTAAAGACAAAAACAGAGACAAACACAAAATAAAGTAATACCATAGTAAGAGTATATAAATCACTTTTAATCCTAGTATAAAAGATGAAAAAGCTTTAAGAATAACTATAACCACAAAATTTGTTACTAGACACATGATTTAAAAAGAGTTAAAATTTGACACTAAGGGCATAAAGTGTGTGTGGAGTGAGGAGAATAAAAGTGTACAGATTTTGCTTATAACTGAAGTTAAGTTACTACCAGTTTAAAATAGACTATTGTAAGAAATTTTAAGCAACTCTCTTGATAACCACAAAGAAAATATATGGTAGATACATGAAGATAAAGGCAAAAGGATAAAAGTTTATCACTACAAAAATCATCAATTTATATAGGAATATAGCAAGATGGGACAAAGGGAACAAAAGAACTATGAAACAAACAAAAAAAAATGAACAAAATGGCAATAGTAAATCCTTACCTGTCAATAATTACTTTACACGTAAATGGGTTTAACCCACCAGTCAATATATACAGAGTGGCTGAATGCATTAAAAAAGAAGATTCAACTATATGCTGAGGCATGTATAGAACATTCTATCCAAAAGTAGCAGAATGCATATATTCTTCTGAAGTACACATGAAATATTCCTAGAATAGCTCACCTTCTAGATCACAAAACAGTTTTAAACAAATATAAGGTTGAAATAATTCCAAATATCTCACCCAAACAAGTGGATTGAAACTATAAATCATATATAGATGGGAAATAGAAAAAAACAACAAATATATAAAAATTAAACACACTATTGAAGAACCACTGGGTCCAAGGAGAAATCAAAAGGGAAATCAAAAAATACCATGAGACAAATAAAAACACAACACACAAAATCTTATGGGATGCAATAAAAACAATATTAAAAGAAATGTATAGAGATAAATGCCAACATTAAAATGGAAGAAGGATCTAAAATAAACAACCTAAATTTATACTTCAATTAATTAGTAAAAGAACAAACTAAATTCAGTGTTAGCAGAAGGAAATAAATAATAAAATTTAGAGCAGGAAGAAATCAGAGTAGAAAAGTAATAGAAAATAGATCAAATTAAAGTTATTTTCTAAAAGACAAACAAAATGGACATACTTTAGCAAGACTAAGAAAAATGACAACAAAGTCAGAAATGGAAGAGGAGACATTGCAATTTATGTTATGAAAATTTAAAAAAAAGATAGATCACTATGAACAATTATACACTAAGAAATTGACAACCAAAAAGAAATGGCTAAATTGCTGGAAATATATAACCTACTAAGAAAAAGTAAAAATAATAGACAGTCTGAAGAAACCAGTAGCAATAGAATATATTGAATTGGTAAAAAGTAAATAAATAAAACTGACCAACCAACCGAACAAAAAACTGCTCAACATGAAAAGCCCAGGACTAGAGGACTTCACTAGTGAATTCTTCAAAAGATTTTAGAGAATTGATACCAATCTTTCTTAAACTCTTGCAAACACAGAGCAACACTTCCAAACTCATTTTATTGATATGTGGCCGATATCAACCTGATACCCTAACCAGACAAAGACACCTAACCAGATGAAGACAAAGACTGATAAAACTACATGCCCTTGGAGAACGTTTACCAAAATTCTCAACAAAAGTATTAGTAGTATACACGATGAACAATGGGGTTTACTTTTATCTCTGGTTGTATGAATGGTTTAACATATGCAAATCAATTAATGTGAGAAAACACATTAACAAATGAAGGATAAAAATAATATGGTGATCCCACTAGATGTAGGAAACACAATTAAAAAGGTTAGCATCATTTCATGAGAATAATTCTCAGCAAGTTAGGCATAGAAGGAATTTAGTTCAACACAATAAAGTCCATGTATGACAAGTTCATAGCTAACACCAATCTCAATGGTGAAAAACTGAAAATGATTTAGCTAAGATCAGGAACAAGGCAAGGATGTCCATGCTTACCAGTTCTATTTAACACAGGACTAGAAGTCTTAGCCAGAAAAATTAGGCAAGGAAAAGAAATAAAAGGCATCCAAATTGGAGATGAAGAAGTAAATTTATCTTTGCTTGAAGATGATGTAATCTTACATGTAGAAACCTAAAGATGCCACAAAAAAATCCTGTTAGAACTAATGAATGAATTCAATAAAGTATCAGGATACAAAATCAACATTCAAATTTCTATATATCAATACTAATCGTGAGTGAAGTATTTGAAAAGAAATTAGGAAAACAATCCCATTTCCAATAGCATCATACAGAAGAAAATACTTAGTGCTATACTTAACCAAGGAAATGAATATCTATACATTGCAAAGTATAAAATATTGATGACAGAAATTGAAGGCAATGCCAGGAGCCAGCGTGAGGAACTCCGCCCATGGCAAAGGTCATGAGGAAGGAGGCTTGGCATATGCAAATCAGGAAGATCCCCTGGAGAAGGAAATGGCAACCCACTCCAGTATTCTTGCCTGAAAAATCCCATGGACCGAGGAGGCTGGTAGGCTATAGTCCATGGGGTTGCAAAGAGTCAGACATCACTGAGCAACTTCACTTTCACTTTCAAGCTTATCTTTCTTGTTATTTAAACACCAAATAATCTTATCTTCCTTTCTTTACCTGAGATTCCTTTGAAGGCATCATAATGGACTCTTTTTATTGGCTGCCATTCTGTGAACCAAGCATGTACTTTCTTGACACTTGCCTTGATCATGCTAAGCTGGCAATCTGCATTACCTTCCTAGCTACTGTTTATGGGTAATCCTGCCAGCTTTTCTGGCTTCACTTAAGTACATCTTCATTTCATTGTTCCGAAGTGCAGCTAGCTGACCTACCTCCAAATTCCCGTGGTGTCTTTTGCTCTAGTTCTTCCATGACATTTAGCATTTACTACATTGTTGTTGTTCAGGGACTAAGTTGTGTCCAGATCTTTGTGACCCCTTGGACTGTAGCACTCCAGGCTCCTGTCTTCCACTCTCTCCTGGAGTTTGCTCTAATTCATGTCTATCGAATGGGTGATGCTATCTAACTATCTGGATTTCTGCTGCCCCCTTCTCCTTTTGCCTTCAATCTTTCCCAGCATCAGCATCTTTTCTAATGAATCAGCTTTTTGCATCAGGAGGTCAAAGTATTGCAGCTTCAGCAACAGTCCTTCCAATGAATATTCAGGGTTTTCTACATTATATTGAATTTATCTATATATCTGTCTTTTTCTCTCCCCTCAGGCTTAAAAGCCTAGAAAAGAGGTGCTAGGCCTTAAAAGCAAAAGAACAGAAGAACTACACCAAAAACAGGTGCCCAGTTAAATTTTTCAACAACCGAATGACGAAATGTTCGTTGAACTACGCATAATATCAGAAAGTCGGTGGGAGGAAGAAAGAGAAAAACTTAGTTCTTTGTAGATGAACATTTTGGGGAAATAGATATTTGTATACTCCGACCTATAAAAATATGTTATAAAGAGCTTTATATTGTGGAAGTGTTTTTAAAACCACATTTGTGAAAAGGAGAATGAATGCATTGATGTAGATGAACATTTTGGGGAAATAGATATTTGTATACTCCGACCTATAAAAATATGTTATAAAGAGCTTTATATTGTGGAAGTGTTTTTAAAACCACATTTGTGAAAAGGAGAATGAATGCATTGGCTTCCATGACATACGGTTTTAATTAGAATTCAGACCATTTGTGCAGCCCTTATTATCATTTCTTCTTATTTGCATTCACTGGATTTTCTTTCCTAAATGATTTATACACTTGCATAACTTGAAATTTTAAGCATTGAATTTATTGCACATTGTCATTATACATTAAAATTATTTTTATAATCTTGAGTACTTTAATAGATCGTATGTTCTTATGCATATAATTTATGTTAGGAATTTTTTCTAGCAAGCTTTACACTGTCATTTGGAGCACTTTAGAAATCAATATCATAGAATCCTATAAGGAGAAAAAAATATTTCCAAAAGTACTCCCCTGTGTTCCCATTAATTTGTATATTATCAAGGTCTTTATTAGGAATATAGTTGCTAATGTAAGCCTATAATAAACAGAGTATAATTGAATTTTCAATATTTTGTCACCTGGGAGTAATTTCCTTACAAGACCTCTGCTCCATCTTCTGACTAATTGTCAGCAGTTACTCAGTTTCACCACATTAATGTCACCAAACATTGTAAAAATATCTACCTGATTGCATTATATTTAAAGATATTCATTTCAAGCTCTTGGTATTTTCTCTTTAAATTATTTACCTCAATTTTAAATATCATTTAGAATGCAATAAATGTAATGAGCCGACATGTTTTGAAAATACAAATTCAGACGTGAGCTCAGATTTGTTGGGTAGACAGTAAAGACAGTCATGTTGGGAGTCCCAGAGCATTGGAACAGCCTGGTGGTAGAGCAGGGGACTGGATGAACCAGTCAGGGCTCCTGCTTAGACAGTGGATGTCAGACCCTCTCCTTCACTGGGTTCAGCTTGCTTTTTGGTCTGTTACTTTTTTTTTTTTTTGTCTTTTCTGTGATCCTCATCTGGGTGAATGAGATATTATGATACTATTATGCCAAATGATATCCTACATATTATCAAATCTAAAGGCAATACAGTTGAACATGCTAGACACAGGTACATTGGTGGGAAAGAGGGAAAAACTTTATTGGTGGTGCCATATGGTTAGAATTGAACCTTTTTCTAATCCAGAACGCAAGACAGCATCCCTGGGACAATTCGGATTTCTCTGTTGTTCCAATATAATCAATACTGTCTCCTTTCACTCTTACACATGTCTTGATTTGGTCATTAAATTAAATGGTCACTCAACCTGTAACACATTTTCAGTTTAGCACTTCTTTTATTTCCCAGACAGCTTGCTAATGACCTGTACAGTTAGATTAAACGATTGTGTTCCTACTCAGGAATTCTACATTTGATCTATTTTGCAAAAACTCAGACTGTTTGTTCAACAGTCAAATACTGTTCAACAATCAAATTTTAGCTGTGGATATGAGCATGGTCGATTTTTTTAATCCTAATATTTTCATCGTTTGCTTGTCAGTGATACAACATGTGTATAAAACACAGCATATAAATATATAATGATATGCATATGATTTAAAATTTTTAACTTGGAAGAAAATTTCCCAAGGCGGAGTCTTCACAGTGTATGAATGCAGGAGGGCCTGGTGACGCTAGCCTAGTATTGTACACGCTTATGTGTGTTCTCAACTTTGTCACAATGACAAAGTTTGAGGGGATATTTTATCATGTGATCATGGAGAGGGACATCTCTGTATGTGAGTCAAATCAGCACATTTGGCAAAAATGAGAAGTTGTGGTTTCAGATGACATAGCTGAATTCAGGTAAAGCAAACATTGATGGGTACCCATGACGCCCAAAGCCCTGTGCTCAGCTGTAGGGAGCATACAGAGAGAAGGCAGCTTCCTTGAGGGGACTGTGGCTCAGAAGTAGAAGTGGACGGCTCCCAGTTAGCAGTCAGCTTCTCCCTGCAGACTGTGCTCAGCTTCTCAAAGGCAGTGAGGGTAGGTTATTGTGACTCCTATTTTATAAACGAGGAAAGTGAGGCATAGAGAGATTTATCTCTTTGTCTTGAGCATCTCCTTATGCCATTGTGGTGAAGCAGACAGAGACATCCTGTCCTCATGGGGGTTTGCGAGAAAAACAGAGCTTCCACAAGCTCATGAAATCACTCCACGTCTAAGGAAAGGAGCTAGCTTAGGTGGACTTAGCTAGTTTCAGGGTGGATGAGGGATGGAGGTCTTTGAATCAGGGGATCAATGAAGTCTTTTCTGAAACGTGACGCGTTTAAACCTGAGACTTTAAAGAGCAGAATGAGTGAGTCAAGAGAGGCAGTGGGAGAGGTTACAGGTAGAAGGAAAGCTCTGCGAAGGCCTAAGGAATGCAAGAACTTGCAGGAGCATTTGAGAACCTGAAGGCAGAACACTAAAGGGTAACTTAACCATCAAGGCTGGTGTCACTTATGAAATAAGGCTGGTCAAGAAAGCTGGGCTTGGCAGAGCTTGGGTTTTAAAGGCACGTGAACTTGCAGCAAATATATGTTGGGCCCCACAAGTCTTTCCCCAGCCCCAAATTACAGTGGGAAGCCATGAGAGAGTTTCAAGCTGGGAGAGATGTGATCCAATTTGCCCAAGATCCCAGAGCTAAAAATTCCAAGAGCTGGAATCAGTCTCCGGCCAAGCTGATTTCAGAGCCCCACTCCACATTCTAACACACCATTTCCCCAGAGACTCGACAGTGACTGAAGGTGCATCGTAAGGAGGCACCCACAAAGCACATGGTGATTCTAAGCAAGAAGAAATCACATCCACTGGGGCTTTTGTTTTAAAGTCCAAGGAAGGAGGGGGTGGCATATGTCTGGAGGCTAAAAGGGCAGTTCAGGAAAAGGAAAGAGCATAAAATGGGGCAGACACGGAACCCATGGAAAAGTAAATAGTTCACCTCCGCTGACGTGTGCCACCCCTAGGGATGGCCAGGGAATTGCAAAGGTTGGTTGTAGAAAGACTGAATGAGGCTTTACATGCTCGTCTGGGACTCTGGGACCTTTGTATATAATTCAGGAATTATCAAAGAGTCAAGGTAAATATCTGAGTTAAATAAAATGACTAGAGCTGCGCTTTAAAAATAATACCTTAATGAAAAAGAATTTGTATAACTGAATCACTTGGCTGTATAGTAGAAATTAACACAACACTGTAAATCAACTAGACTTTAATGAAATGAAATTTTTTAAAATAAAATTTTTTTTTTTTTTAAATGAGGGAATTCCTTTGTGGTCCAGTAGTTAGGAATCGGCACTTTCTCTGTCCTGGGATAGGTTCAGTCTCTGGTGGAGGATCTAAGATCCTGCAAGCTATGCCATGAGGCCAAAAATAATTTTTAAAATAAACATTAAAAATATTAAACACACACACATATATATATGTATATAAGCTCTATCCTGTCCAACTCTTTGTGACCCCATGGACTGCAGCCTACCAGGCTCTGCTGTCCATGAGATTATCCCAGCGAGAATACTGGAGTGGGTTGCCATTTCCTCTTCCAGGAGATCTACCCAGTCCAGGGACTAAACTTGTCTCTCTTGCACTGCAAAAGGATGCTTTACTGCTGAGCCACTGGGGAAGCCCCGTACTTATGTATACCTTATATCTAGAGTATAAAGGCTGGCGCTAGAGTCAGACTGCCTGATCCCATGTTCAAGTTATACCACCAACTAGTTCTGTGGCCTTAGACAGTTAGCTTCATCTCTTGGTGTCTCCATTTCCTCAAGTTTAAGCGGGGTTAGTCATAGTGGTGAAGACTGCTGCCACAGCCTGCCTGCCATCTGCCCCACACCGTGGGGGTTGCTCCAAGATGTTGCTTCATATGTGATGGCCCACACTCTGGAACCAGTGCAAAGAAGATTTTTAAAGGAAGTTTAGTAGCTGAATTTGTGGACCATTTTGGAGCACATTTTTCTGTTTAAAAAGGTGAACACTAGCCAAGATTTCAGGCAAACAATGACCAAGAAATTTCCCTTCATCATGGAAGTTTATTACAAATCTATTTAACACTCTAGAATGTACACAGTCAGAAAACAAAGTCAAGAAAAATGGCTGAACAGCAGAAATTAGAAATTACCATCGATCAAGATTTGCCCTATTTCATAGTAGTGGGCAAGATTAAAATTCCATTGTTGACATGGATGATTTTTAAAATATTTAAGGCTCAATGTAAATTCTAATTAAGTCAGAGGTTTTATTCTTTGGGCTGACTGTGAAGAGATTGATGGAAGGTTTGTGTTATGAATGGAGTTATGTTTATACTACTCAGAATAAAGTGGTTCTCAAAAAATAATAATAATAGCACCAACTTCCCAATGCTGTTGAACAGAGTAAATTAGATGATCATTGTAGAGAGTTCCCAGGGCGCTTGACTTACAGTCAGTACTCAGGGCCTGTTCACTACTTCAGAAAAAGAGCTGGTGCAGGAACCCTGCAGGAGCTCGGTGAGATTCAGCTGGAGTGAAAGGGAAGGGAAAGTTACGGGGTGGAGTGCAAGGACGAATCGCCACATTTGACCAGAGGCTCCGCAAGAGTAGGAGCCACAGCCACTTGGCTTCCGGCCATATCCCCCCATGGCTCGCCTGGGGCCTGGCGCAGAGGACGCGTGTGATGAATGTGCGTGGATTTGAATTGAACTCACCCATGATGTGCTCAATAAATGCACGTGTTTCCTGTGGATCCGTTTTGCTCGTGTGTAGCATAGGCATATGCTGCTGATGATATGGATCCGTTTTGATAGTATCAAGACAAACATCTTGAACTCCACATAAAAAAATAAACTAACAGAGGGAGAGATACTCAACATTTATTATTTCAAATGTCTCCCAACTGTGAGGGTTTATGTTAGCTCGCAAAACTCACCAATTTCCAGAAATATAACCAAGGCCACCTCTCACTTTGCCAATTCAGCAAGCGGGCGATTGGTTCACCGGTGACGCAACTGAGGTTAACCCAGGCTTTGGCTGACATCCCAGAATAATCTAGGGACATCTTCCTGAAAGTCTCTGCCACGTGCCCTCTCTGCCTTCCTGACCCGGAACCTCCTCTTGTTGGGCCCCCCTCTACGTGTGGGGGAAGTGGATGAGTTTGTGGGATGGATGACTGCTCTCACTGCCTCTGAGTTCAGCAGAGGACCCACGTGCACCCGAAACCTCCCTGTGCTGGAGCTTTTCTGCTGACCTGGTCCCGGCAGGAGGTGTGTGCTCCGATCAGGGATGAGATGGACAGCTGAACGGGGGCCTGACCGATGTTGAACCCAGGCATCAGAACAGCTGCTTTTGACAGCTAGGAAAGAACTGGTCCGAGAATCCCCCTGACAAAAGGAAATCAGAGAAATTAGAGACAGGAGAAAACCTATTAGTCAGTTCCCTTGCCAAAGATAAATTGATCCCTAGTGTCTTGCTAGTTTCCTGTCCTCTGCAGTTATATCTGTGTCAACGTGTAGGGTGAGGGGCCTGGGGGGTGTGGACGAAAGAGGCAGGACTCCAGGCTGGGTTAGGTACTGGGATGAAAACAGATCTGTAGGCATTAAAGGAAAAGGAATGAAATGGGGGAAGTAGAACGGTTGACCTTTTTTAGGGCTGGGGATTTGAAGAGAGAGAGAGAAAATTCCATGCAAGATTCTGTGGTTATGGTTTTCTTAATGAAGAGCTGAGTATTATTTATCCACAGGGAAGAAAGGCTCTTATTCAGCGTTGGTTCATTTTTTGCCACAAAGTAAAGGTGTTGAGTAAATATTTTTGACATCGCAAGATTAGAATATGTGTTTTGCTTTGGATTCCAGTGACAGAGAAGCCTCCTGGGATAATGTGCTCATACAATGTATTGAAGAGGGAATTGTATGATAATTAGCTAAAATGTGGTTTTAATTGACTATCTATAACCACTTAAGCGTGCCAAAGAATCCTGTTGCTAAAGATAAGATCATATTGAGATGCAAGCAGGTAGAAAATGATCGGTTCTTATTTGCTTAGACCATTTTTCTCATCTTTTAAAAGAAGAAAAGAGATGATTCTCAAAGAAGCTGTGCATTAGGCATTTGTCTTGCTTTTAATCACGGTAAACGAGATGGCTGACTAATTGAATTGACTTAGATTGTCTGACGTTTTTACACTGCTTGGTATTTTTTGGGTGTTTTCAAATTGTACGCAGACATTTTGCTGCCTGTCTCACATTCACAATGACAGGTGAGCAGCGTCATTCCCAGCCAGGCTCAGCCCCTGTCTCATTCATGGTGTGAGTGAAGGACTTGGGCAGTAAGCATTAAGAGCAACTTTCCTTCTCGTAATATATTCATTTTCTAAACTTATCATCAGGGTACACTCTCCCTGGTGCTATTTTCTTTTTAGATTTCAAGTCCTTGGTGCTAAGACTGCCGCTCGAATTCCAGCCCCCCCATGACCCTAGACACTGGCCTGATCTTCAGCCAGATCCACCCTGAGCTCAAAAGACAGGCCCAGGGTGGAGCCACAAGCCCCCAGTTCATCTGACCTTTAAAAACCTCTTTTCATAAGCCCGTTGTCTTGATCCCGCTTCCAGCTTGTGAGCTCATGTGATTCAGGGCACCTGATGCTGGGCCCAGGTGGCATCTTGACCCCCTGATGTTCAGGTCACGGCTTCCCCCATGCCTGCCACCCTGTATGTTTCTCACCGTTCCAGATGCTTGTCTGAAACCCACGGGGCTGGGACCACACACAACCGATCCTCCTAAAGAACAACTGATGTGACGCTTGTTGGAACAATAAGGAAGGCTTCACTCAGGACAGCTGGCAGCGGTGCCCGAAGATCGTAGTGTTGCTAGAGCTGAACACTTGAGTAGGTGGGGGACTTACCACCAAGCAGTAGGCTGGGGGGATTCGTGGATATAACAGTATCACGAGGGGATGTCAGGCATGGCGGAGTGCTTGTAAAACTGACTTAAATGGACAGTTCTTGCTGAAGGCAGGCCGAGGTCTTATGCAGCAAAGGTGGGAGACTGAGGATGTATTCAGTTGTGGAGGGAGAGGGATTCTCTCTGGACAGATGTGGCCGGAGTCTTGTGGGCTGTGCCAGCCCCACGGGAGGGGCTGAGCTCTCAGAAGAGTGTGTTATGCGGTAATGTTTATTTGAAAGTTGCTTCCCTGGTGGCTCAGTGGTAGAGAACCTGCCTGGCAATGCAGGAGACGCAGGAGAGGCAGATTCAATCCCTGGGTTGGGAAGGTCCCCTGGAGAAGGGAACGGCAGCCCACTCCAGTGTTCTTGCCTAAAAAATCCCATGGACAGAGGAGCCTGGTGGGCTGCAGTGCCTGGGGTCACAAAAGAGTCAGACACGACTAAGTGACTGAACAACAAATAATAATATTTAAAAGTTGTTAAAAGTCCTCTTCACAAGAAAAAAAATTTTGTTACCATATATTGTTGTGTAGTCACTCTTGCGACCCCAAGGACTGTACCCACCAGGCTCCTCTGTGCTTGGGATTTCCCAAGCAGAAATACTGGAGCGGGTTGCCATTTCCTTCTCCAGGGGATCTTCCCACCCAGGGCCTGAACCCGCATCTCTGCCTGGCAGGCAGATCCTTTACCCCTGAGCCGCCTAGTGATGGATGTTAACTCACAGTGGTGGTCATTTTGCATAAATACAAATACCGAATCATTGTGTTGTACCCCTGAAGTCAATATAGTACTCTATGTCCATTACATCTAAATAAAAAGAGATACGTAAGAGAGAGAGTTAAGGTTGGTCGGGGAGAGAGCCTTTGTCAGCATGAAAAACCTTGTATAAAATCCTAAAACCTTGTATAAAAAGTCAGATCTTTATGGCTGTACCAGTGGAAGGACTGTTTCCAGGGACAGACAGTGCTTGCATTTAAACTCATTTCCCCATAGGCATCCTCAGACAGAGGGTCATTTTTTTTAAATTGGGACACAATTGCTTTACAATGCTGCGTCAGCACGAATCATCTGTATGCGCGCAGATACCCCCTCCCTTTTGGAGCCCCTTCACACTCCCGTCCCCGCCCCCTTGCCACCCATCTAGGTCACCACGGAGCTGAGCTCCCTGTACTGTTCAGGGGAAGGTCATCTTTGTCTCCTCCCTTCTGCCACCCACATGGGGCTGGGAAATCTGGCCTGGGGTTTTGACTCAAGGCAGATTCTGGGATTCGAGGAGAGCCTGGGAAGATGGCTCTGTAACAATGCTCCATTCTTTCACACTTACCCTGCGAAGTAGATTTGATCAAATGAAGAAATGCATGCGACTCACATGCGACATTTTATTCAGAGCCAAAATTATAAGGGAAGGGAGTTCATGTGTTTATACTCGGAGAAAATGGCCAAGTTTTCTTTCTAAACGTCTTGTGCCGTTCAGTTTATTTTTTCCTGAAAGTATCAACTGTTCTTCATTTAGTATCAGGACTTAGAAGACTGTAGAGTGAAGGCAGGTAGGAGTCGCTGAAGAATTTTCTAGTTGTGCGTGTTGACAAACCAAGAGCACAAACAAAGAAAGGCATTTGGTATATTAATGGCCTTCCCCTTCCCCAAAATTTGTACTTAAGTAGCCCTTGAACAAGTTAGAAAATTAGTACGGTAAATGGGCTGTTTTAGCTCCTTTCTGTTGGCTTTTCAAAATGCTACCAATATTGAAATACTTGTGTTTGCTTGGCTGGCAGAGCGGATACTCAAGGTTCTCCAAAAATGCAACTCTCCTCTTCCGGCAACTTGAACCTTCACACTGGCCTTCCCCTTGTCTCCACAGTTTCCTGCTTACTCCCTCCTCTAATTACTCTTCCTTTTTTCAGAGTCTTTTCATGCCTCTTTTAATGTTCTCCTTTATTCCCTCTAGCCCGCATTCCACATTTCTTTTCCAGCCCCGGCTTTATTTGGCTACAAGTGCCAAGACTTGTATTGAGTCTCAAGGCTGAATAATAAGCACCATCTCCCACAAAACAATTGTATGGATTTTCTATTGAAAATCACATTCTCCTGGCCTCAGTGCAAGGGGATTTAAAAGCTAGATCGACAGCCCCCCAAAGAAGAGCTTCGTGAGACAGATTAGCAAAGTGTTCGTCAGCTCTTGACTCATTTTTCCATATATGAAATGTTTTACCACAAATACATCATCACACATCCCAAAAAGAAACCTCCTTCTGCTTGTCAAAGTCAAATTCAGACTTCATCCAGACATTAAATCAAGAGAAGGGTGAGCGTGAATGTGTCTGTACAAGCAAGGAATCTTATAAGGTAGATCTGGCAAGGTGACCTTTTACTGTGTGTCTTGTATAACAGGTTACCAGGACTGTGTCCCACAAAGATTCATTACAATACTTGGTACTTATTTGGTAGAATAACTTATCTGTGAAAAGTTATTTTTTAAATAGAGAAAAATAAAATGACTGGAAAGTGAAATTTTTTTTAAAAAGGAATTTTTATGGTCTGTTTATCCTTTTTTCTGCCCCCTAAAGATAAATTATTTCAACAAGCAACTGATATAAACTGAGAGTTTCTTTAAATGGTTAGAAGATGACAGGTGTATGTATTTTAATTCCTTCAAGAGATACAGTGTTTACAGAGTCAGTTATCGTTCATATTATTTTCCAATAGCATTCTTATAAAGTAACTAGATGGACANAACTGATATAAACTGAGAGTTTCTTTAAGTGGTTAGAAGATGACAGGTGTATGTATTTTAATTCTTTCAAGAGATACAGTGTTTACAGAGTCAGTTATCGTTCATATTATTTTCCAATAGCATTCTTATAAAGTAGCTAGATGGACATCTAAATTGCATTTAAAAAATTGTGTCACCTTTGATCCTGTACCTAGGAAAACTAATGTTTATCTTACAAAGATGAAAACTCTACCAAGGATATTATAAATTAACATCACGTTATTATGTCATAAGTGGCAGAATCTCACTACTTATTGACTTTAAGTGTAAGAAAGAGAAGGTGAATCCTGAACAGAATAGTGAGTCACTGTTTGGAGAAAATCAATTGTCCAATCAATCAGAATTCACAAAAGAATCTTGTGGCTTTGGCTTAAACATTTTAGTAAACACAGCATGATTAGGAACCCTAAAAATTGTGAACAGTCAGTAATTTACCCCAAGAATGGGTTCTTACAAAAGAGAACCTCTCAAGAAAGTTTGGGGACTGCTAACTCAGAAGAATTTTTAACATTATATATTTTTAAAGTGTTTGTACTTTGAAGAGAAAGAATGATATACAAAATAAAAATTTTAAATTCTAAGGGATAGTAATTAGAAATTTTAAAAAATAATTTAGTCTTGCTTTGGGATTGCTCTTCTCCATATGGGTAAGTAAATATGTAAGCATACATCTGTTCCCTTGAATGGAGAATGGGCTTTCACAAATTATGAAGAGCTTAAGAACTCTTGGGAATTATGCTTTTTTTCCAACCATCTGGATGTCGCGGGTTGCTTTTCTTTTCTCCGTGGTGCTCTCTTCTTCATTCCAGTTGTTCCCATCTTAGCTCAGAGATCTATCACCACTTATCTAGGATTCGCCTCCTACCTGCTCCCCCAACTTGTCAATCTTCCCTCTCCATCCTCTGCCATGACTAAGGTGAGCTTCCCAAACACTGTTTCTTTTATGTCATTTTGCTGAAAAGCAAACTTCTGGTGATGATGATAATAACACTAATAATGTACTAAATATTTATTGAGTGGTCCTACACACTAAACTTTGTTTAATCTTTTGCTACGTTTTCTCATTTCTCTCCAGGCAAGCTTACAAGGTGTGTTTGAGTTTTAACCATGTTTAATAGATAACAGTTTGAGACCTGAGCATTTAGGTACTTTGCTGGGGCTTCCACAACAACTTAAACCCATTCCTTGTCCTCTCACCCTGCAAATGTAAAATATTCTGCCTGACTTCCAGGCACCTACAGAATCTACTAGCAACACACTTCTTGTTTCCAATGTAATTTTTTCTCTGAAACATTTGATAGAAGGTTAACTTCATGGAACATCTGGAAATTGCTATTTTGTTGCATTATCTTGCTTTTGCATCTGAAGTTTAGTTCTTAAATGAAATTGAATGTGAGACTCTAGCTATCCCAGTTTCTTGAAAATGTTTATCTGTATTTATGAACCCAAGAACCATTTTGAAAGGGTCAGGGGCGGATGACCAAAAGGAGCTGATCCTGCTCCAAGACAAGAGGCTGACAACCAGCATGCAGACAGGCGAAGGGGTGATGTGTGGGCAGAGGCTGCTGAAGCCCTTTTGCGCTGCTTTCCCTAGTCAGGGTTTCAAGTCTGGTCCCTTTCATAACTGAAACTTTAAACATCAATTATATGGTACGGTCCCTTTAGAAATGTCTAAAGTCATAAAGGAGGGAAAAAGGAAGATGCTGTTCTCCATACATCCCACATCATTAACATGTCAAACGTCCCTTCCCATTTAAATGAAACTGGGATGTTTTCCAACTTTTCATCTTGACGGTGAGTCGAGTTGCCTGTGTCGGGAAGCGAGAGAGGCTCAGATGAAAGTACTAGTTTTGTGTTTCGACTCATCTGATCCCCCCAACCAGCTGGCCTTCCCACCTGCCCCACCAACTCTGCTCAGAAATTACACGTTCAAACAACTTATCAAAACCAGACCCCCGTTGAAGCCATTTCTGCCAAGTGAGCCAATTTGGGTTTCATGGAGGAAATAAAGAGATTAAGGAACTACGCCCAGGCCAGAGAAATTAGGCTTCAAAATGGAGCGAAAGGAATTTTGCAGCCATTTTACCTGTTGGGAAAAAAAAATGATGTGTAGTCATTTTAAAAATGAGTGATTTTAGCTCAGTGGATCTGACCCAAGTAAAGAAATCTGAAATGTAGCTATTTAACAAAGACTTTGCAAAGCAGAGATTTGTGCAACTGTGCATCATATTCTAAACAAGTCGCCAACATCAATTAAACCTGTTGGGAAAAAAAAATGATGTGTAGTCATTTTAAAAATGAGTGATTTTAGCTCAGTGGATCTGACCCAAGTAAAGAAATCTGAAATGTAGCTATTTAACAAAGACTTTGCAAAGCAGAGATTTGTGCAACTGTGCATCATATTCTAAACAAGTCGCCAACATCAATTATTATTTCTGGGCAAGCATAAGGCTGCAGTTTCAAAGCCACGTTTTAGTAGATGACTCTTTAAAGGTCATTTTATGAAGCATAAGATAATTCCTTCGAGGGCGCCCAGAGCCCACCTCCCTCGGTCGGGTTTTATGTTTCATTGACTATATTAGCATTGAACTCTTTAAGAATGACAGGCTGCAGTCGGAGGATCCCAGGTGGGCCCTGGGATCTGCGGGGCCAGCTGTTCCTTAGCTCAGATAATTCTTCTTTTTGAGATTTACAGATCCGTTTGCATTTGACAGACCCTGGCATGTCTTTGTACTGCCCGGTCCTGATGTTTTTAAAGGAAAGCAGCTTAATAATTTATTAACTGCTACATTTCCTCTGGGCTTTATATGTGTGATGCTGAGTTGAGTCCCAGAACATGATAAATCGGAAGAATTTTGCAGAAGCCCATGCTCAAAGAGAGCCAGGGCCTCTTTGTTATTGAGGTTGTTGCCGACGACCCCTCAGAGGGCTCTTGTTGGTTTACCTGGGTGGACGGCAGCAGAAAACAATCAGCTCTGTGAAGTGGGACTGCCACGTCAGGGCTGAGGTTGCCGACAATGTGCCCTGATCTGTGAGAGAGTCAGCAGTGCAATGACAGTGAAATGTGGCCGCAGCGTGTTTTGAGGCATTTCGGAATTGTCTGGATGCGCCAGCGACATTATGCCATCTCAGCTGTGGGGTGAGGATCCCTCGTGGGATCCTCTCAGCCCAAAGCAGCCTGCTGTCCCCACCCCTCTACTTCTTCAAAACCTTGACCGTGTTTTGCTTTATTAATTTTTATTTTATATTAGAGTACAGTTGATTTGCCATGCTGTGTCTCAGGTGTACAGCTAAGTGATTCAGTTTTACACACACACACACATACACACACCTCCACTGTTTTTCAGATTCTTTGCCCATATAGGCTCTTACAGAATTCTTACAGTTGTCCATGTTTATAGCTGCTCTCAAAAATGGCTTTGTTGCCAGTCACGTTTATCGATCCTCTTCAAAACGGCTCTCACCTTGGCCTTCTTTGACTTGTTTACAGCACTTGCAGATCCTGCTTTACATGAGGATGACTTAGCTTTTGCCCAGTACTGGGTTGATAGGCCACGGTCTCTGTGGCCATATTATCTTGTTAATTCCTGTCCAGCCCAGTGCAGTATCCTGCCTATGGTAGATGCTTATCCATTGAATACAGTTTTAGAGAATAGTTTGTAATTCTGTGCCCTAATCCTTTCCCATGTTTCTTGTTGCTTTTCTAATTGCGTGCTATGCTTTACCCATGCTTGTGAAACTCATTTTAGCACTGTTGTTATTCAGACGCTCAGCTGTGTCCAACTCTTTGAGACCCCATGGACTGCAGTACTCCAGGCTTCCCTGTCCTTCGCTATTTCCCAGAGCTTGCTCAAACTCGTGTCCATTGAGTCAGTGATGCCATCCAACCATCTCAACCTCTGTCAAAGTAAATAACTTTCAGAGACTTTAGTGTTAAAAGTGACAGTGTTAGTCACTCAGTCATGTCTGACTCTGTTGACCCCATGGACTGTAGCCTACCAGGCTCCTCTATCCATGGGATTCTCCAGGCAAGAATACTGGAGTAGGTTGCCATTCCGTTCTCCAGGGGATCTTCCCAACCTAGAGACTGAACCCAGGTCTCCTGCATTGCAGGCGGATTCTTTAGCATCTGAGAGACTTTCATGTTAAACTAATAATAAAAATCATATCTGTCTCTGTGAGCTGTTCTTCCATTTTCAGAGATTTTCATGTATATAATCTGACCATCCCATGAAGTTGTGACCACGCCTGTGAGTAAGGAGGGAGAGACTCCTCCTCTATAGATTAGGAACAAAGTCCTGGAGAAGTTAATTAACTTGTACAAAGTTGCACATCTGTTAAATCTCAGAAGTTAAAATCAAATTCAGATGTCCTAACAATCCCAACAGGACTCACTCTGCTCATACATTTTTCTCATCAAATGATTGTTGAGTGCCCACTGTCATGCCCTGTAGTTACAGTCCAACAAGACACTAGCTTCTGCCCTCAGGAGGGCTCCATCATGATAACATAGCCGCAGAGCTGTTAGGAATGATGGTGCAGCCATGTTTTCTCACTACTCAGACTGATGCACAATTAAAAAGCAACATTCATTTTCTGTAACTGAGCAGGTTCAATAAATATAATGGCATTTAATGATTATTTAGCTTGTAGCATCTTTTATTTAGAGGTCAATTCTAATGTACTGTATTCCCAACTTACTCTGTTTATAAATTACTGGATTAATGAATAGGAAACTCTCCACAAAGAAATGATTGGCACCATTCTGGATACAGTTGGCACCTAATAAATGTTTGTTGGCTAATGCAGTAGGAATGTCCTCTATGTTTATGGACTTATCCTTTTTTATAATTGGCTTCTTCCTCTGCAAAACTGAATAAAAACTAACTTTTTAAATGCAGTGGGAATAAGTGGCATGCTATTTAGTTTAAAGCAGTTTCAGGCATAAGTTGAACACATTGCTTAAACATTTTGTCCCTTAATTTTAAAAGAGATGCTCCAGAGACTAGGATCTGACTAGCATTTCTCCCTGCTTTTTCGTTCACTTCACTCATAATTCAACCACAAGTATTCTCAAGTTACTGATACACCAAATTGAATGACTATTTTACTATTATGTTCTTCCAGCCCAAGTTTCTAAAAAATCACATTTTCAGCAAAAGAGCTCTGGGATTTCAATAGTTAAGGGTAAGTCTTCCTCAAGGTTGTTCTCTGTCGTCATCATGGCCACCTGCTCTCCCATACAGAGTTGCGGTAATTAATAAGAGGCATTAACACGCCTGGTGTCACCGGGGAGCGGGAAAAACTGAAATCTGTGGAACAGCTTTAACTGTGAAGCAGTAAGTGTTGATGCAGTCACCATCTTTCACTGTACCACCCAACTTTAGATCATTTCCACGCGATGAGATAAATGGTATGCTCACATCCCAGTGTAACTTTCATAGATTTAATTACATGTCTCTGGAAATACGTGTTTGGCTACACGGTCAAGCCACTCACCCATAACCAGCATTTCTGGGGGAAACGAAGAGCTGGTGCTCGGCACAGAGGTGGGGATGGGAAATGCAGACCTGGGAGGGGGTGGTGAAGACATGAAGCCGTGAGTTATCGCTCTGTGGGGAGTACAGCGAGGCTAGAGAAGGAGAGAGAGGAGAAAGCCATCACCTCTAGAGGGAGACCTCCATGTGGAGATGGGAGTGGAAACAGATAAGACAGGTGCGGAAGAGCGGAGACATGGGGACAGACTAGAGAGAGCATGTCATCACACCAACTAAGAGAGACATTAATTTCTTGAGGAAGTGGGTCTTCCAAATGCAGGAGGCAAGCGAGGAAGCAGTGAGAGGCCAGAACAAGCTGTCTTGGCTATTTTTAAATGAAGTTTAATAGTAAATGAGAAGAGCTATCTAGGGGTACAAAATCGAAAGGAGAGGAACTAAATAAGGATGGGTATTTATTTTAAGGATTGATGAGATTTGTGTCTGTGTAGACTGAAGTTAAAGATGCAATGTGGAAAGAGACAGTACAGAATAATAAATGGCAGTTTGTCTTTGTAGGATAAAGGATACCATCAGAGTATTTTTGCTCTTAATGAGATCCATTTCCATCACCATCTCTGCACAGCTCATCATTAAAAATAACTAACAGGAAATGTCTTTCTAAGCGACACGTTACTATACTTAAGTCCTTACATCTGAATCCCGTTGCTACTTATTTTCCTGCACTTGTTGACAAGTCGTTAGGAAAGAGAGTGTTTACTTTCAATATTACCTGTCATCTAAGAGAGTTCTAGTGCTTCAGTAAAAACTTGATGGATTAATACTATTTTAAAAACAAAGAAGCAAAATGCTATGAACGGTCCTGACTCTATTCACAAGCCATAAATATAAGCATCTTTAGACATACATAAAAGTAAACTGAAAAACAAGAAAATAATAGCATAGAAAACTGGAGTTAACGAAAATGAGGTGGTTAGGAATGTATGCAAATATTATATAATCAAAATATAGACACGATCGTCATAAAAGTCTAGTTTACTTAACATATGTACACTGCCCAGAAGATACTTTTTTATCTTATTTCACAATTTCATAATAAACACAATAATTAAAATATACAGTATAGACATTGATAAACATAGCTAATGGACTTTGCAGTTATCATTTTTTAAGATACAGGATTCCTTTCACTTGGTCCCTTGCTTAATATTATTTTTAAATACCATCTAATATCCTGTTATAGATTTTTTTCAGTAGACTGGTTAACAAAATGTCACCAATCCATGAGAGCTGGCAGGAAGTCAATGGCACTTTATCATAGAGGATCACTGGCATGTTCATAATAATAATGATACTTCTCATATGCATTAACAATTTCCTTCCATATCTCAAAGCCATTGGCTTTAATAGATACCAACGGAAAGGTGGCCAGCTTGATACTATGACAAAACAGTCATTTAGAATTTTTATTCACTGACCAGAAACCACACGGTAGGGCAGAGAATATTTACAGTTTTTTTGCTGCAAACCCAGGGGAGAACCTGTTGTAGATAGCACATGGTGATTCAAAACAAAATTTAGCTAGTAGAATAAAATAAATATCACTCTTGGGCTATTTGAAAACCTGCAGTGTAGTTACCTAGGAAAGTCGCCAGTACACCTAGGATCTCTCCAAGAGCCATGCTTGACCTGTAACTTCTTATGAAACAACTCATTGGTTTCTCCTGCTGTCTAGTTTATATTTGTTTCTCTGATAAAGAAATCTGAGTATGTTTAAAATTAATTAATCTATTTTAAATTGAAGGATAATTGCTTTCCAATATTGTGTTGGCTTCTGCCAGACATTAACATAAATATGCATATGTCCCCTCCCTCTTGAACCTTACTCCCACCTCCCACCCCATGAGTATGCTTTTTTATTACAAGGAGGTTTTATTAGCAGGAGGAGAAGGGGACAACAGAGGATAAGATGGTTGGATGACATCACCAACTCGATGAACATGAGTTTGAGCAAGCTCTGGGAGTTGGTGATGGGCAGGGAGGCTGGTGTGGTGCAGTCCATGAGGTCGCCAAGACGCAGATACAACCGAGTGACTGAACTGAACTGAACTTTATTAGCAACAGAGAAGAATACATTTATCTATCCTGTCTCTACTCCCTTCCACCACTTGACTATAAAAACAAAATTATTCTTGTACAATTGAAACGTATGTACATACAGAAGAAACTGTTAATCAGTCACTAAGTCCTATCTGACTCTTTGCGACCCCGTGAACGGTAGCCCAGGTTCCTCTTTCCATGGGGTTTTCCAGGCAAGAACACTGGAGTGGGTTCCCAGTTCCTTCTTCAGGGAATCTTCCCAACCCAGGGATGGAACCCCTGTCGCCTCCATCTCCCACATTAACAGGCAGACTCTTTACCACTGAGCCACCAGGGAAGACTTGAGCACTGACCACATATACATCAAGTTGACTCCACTTAGCTTGGGAAAAACACAAGATCACGTGCCAAAGTGATGTGGTAATGACCAATGAACCGATGAACTGGGGTGGAATTTATTCTCCTAATCACTGAAGTCCAGTTTTATTGCATTTGAGAGCTGTATAATTTCAAAGAATTCTATGTGAGCTCTGAGGCGTGAAATTCTACGTTTTCTGTTTTCATCGTTTACCTCTTTCATTTTTCATAGACACTGGATTATTTTCTGTCATCCTCCCCACAGTAGCTTGAAAATGTAGTCTAGAGAATTAAATTGATTTATAATCACAAGTTCTTGATTTTAGACTTCAGATAACCTAAATTGAACCAGAATATTCTTAAAGCAGAAACAATAGATTGCCTAAATTCCCAGCTCTCATTTCAAGTATTTGCTAATGTGGCATTGATCAATCTACAATTCCCAGACTGAGGAGAAGTGATAGGAATATTGGATTAAAAAAAAAAATGCCGTACAGGCCAGAAAGATAAATTGTTTGGGTTGTCTTTTTGCAAGTTTGAGGTCACGATTCATTCATCTTGTTACTTTTCTATATCCCTTTAGTGGCTTCAATTGCAGGATTAAATATTGAATGGTGGCAGATCATTCAATACACAGGCTCTCATAGTTTGGCATTAGAAGGTTTTTCATGCTTAAAATGGAACTGGGTGCACACAGAATGCCAAAGATAATCGTGCTGATGATCTAGTCTGTGAGATTAATCCCTCAACAGTATTATCAGACACTTTTAACACATTGATTTGTCCCTGATATGACATTTCTGAAACAAATGGATATCCTAAGCATCTTAAGAATAACATTGAGCTTCCTATACAGTCTGGTTTTCTTTCAGAAAATTAACCCATTAGCAGATTTTGATAGAAACTTCCAACCCATTATCACAACCAATGTTCATTACCACAAAAAGAAACGTAAAATTTAAAAGATTCATAGTCCTGTGGGGGGAGTATTAATTAAAGAGGATTTAAAAATAAAAATCGCCCTCATGGCTAAATATGCAGAATAGAAGTACTAAATCAATGCACTGTCTAATAAGTCTAATTAGACCAAGAATAGTCAAACCTCTGTTTAGTCTGAAATAGTATCCTTAGATATTTAGTTTGTTGTTTTCTTTATGTATTACGGGCATTGCTTACTTACTAAACCCATTTAAAAGGGAAATGAAAATATTAAAGGTTCAAAATGTGTTGCTTAGCCAGGAGACCCAAAAGGCTTAAAGAATAAATGCATATACATTTTAAAAATAAAATGTTTTATTTATAAAACATAAAAATTAAAGTTTGACAAGAACCAAGAGGTCATTCACTTTCTCTCTGCCTGTGCAGAATTATTTTATTTCACATTTGTCCAGATTGTCTGAAATGCCCCCAGGTGATAATTTGTCACTCCTTTCTGAAGTTACTAAAACCCAGAAGTTCTTCAGGGTAAAATTGTTTTGGAGTGGTTAGGAAAGATTTTGCCTAAAATTTTCTTTCCATAGAACTAGCTCATTTCTCTCTCCTTGGATTATGCTATTTTAAGCCATAATAGTAATTCCATATTGCTCCATAAAGAGTTATGTCATATTTCACTTTTTTCTTCAACCTAAGCACATTTGGAATTTTTCTCATTTTCTCATAACTCATTCATTCTATGCCTTTCATCAGCTGGATTTATCTCTGGCTCCCATCCAATTTATCCACATCTTTGTGGAGCGTGAGGGTCGAAGTGAAATTTCACTGTTCTGATTAAGCCTTCTTTTAGATGCAGTAAAAGTATATAGTCTTTAGAGCCAGACAACCCTGAGTTTGAATTCTGTCTCTGCCACTTATGGCTATGAGACTTTCATCTGCTTATTAATGTCCTCTGTGCCTCTTGTTTCTTTACCCCTTAAATGGGACTGAAAGCGTGAGGGTCGAAGTGAAATTTCACTGTTCTGATTAAGCCTTCTTTTAGATGCAGTAAAAGTATATAGTCTTTAGAGCCAGACAACCCTGAGTTTGAATTCTGTCTCTGCCACTTATGGCTATGAGACTTTCATCTGCTTATTAATGTCCTCTGTGCCTCTTGTTTCTTTACCCCTTAAATGGGACTGAAGTGAAGTGAAGTGAAGTGAAGTCGCCCAGTCGTGTCCAACTCTTTGCGACCCCGTGGACTGTAGCCCACCAGGCTCCTCCGTCCATGGGATTCTCCAGGCAAGAATCCTGGAGTGGGTTGCCATTTCCTTCTCCAGGGGATCTTCCCGACCCAGGGATCGAACCCAGGTCTCCCACATTGCAGGCAGACGCTTTAACCTCTGAGCCACCAGGGAAGCCCTTAAATGGGACTAACAATATCTATTTCACAGGTTAGCTGTGATTCTTAAATAAAATAACAGTGGCTGGCGCCAGGTAAGCCAGCAAAATTAGGAATCTAATTACTATGCAGTTTTTAGGTAACATAAATAGTTTCATATTGATTATGGATTTGCTATAAAAATCCTTCATTTAGATTTTTTAACAAAAAGATTTTGTATTTGTCTATAGCTCAGAAGTAAAGAGTCCTCCTGCTAAGGCAGGAGATGCAGATTTGATCCCTGGGTCAGGAAGATCCCCTGGAGGAGGAAATGGCAACCCACTCCAGTATCCCTGTCTGGGAAATCCCATGGACAGAGGAGCCTGNTCTATAGCTCAGAAGTAAAGAGTCCTCCTGCTAAGGCAGGAGATGCAGATTTGATCCCTGGGTCAGGAAGATCCCCTGGAGGAGGAAATGGCAACCCACTCCAGTATCCCTGTCTGGGAAATCCCATGGACAGAGGAGCCTGGTGGGCTATAGTCCACAGGATTGCAGAGGGTCGGACAGGACTTAGTGACTAAACAACGATGACTTCTTTTGAATCCAACCTACTTTCGGTTGGATTTTATAACTGAAGTCAATCCTTCTAGTCAATATAGAAATGAAAAACCATGAGATGAGTAATAAAAGAATCTTGAAATCACATGTAAAGTCAGATACAACGGTACACGTCATTCATTGTATGTTAGGAATTAAAGACAGTTAACTATATAAGGAACAGGAAAACCTAGATGGGTCTGGACTGGAAGTGGGACCCCACTGAGACCCTGACTCAATCTGAGAGAAAAACACAGGTAGATTGTGGAGACAGACAGCAAGTCGTTTTTACATTAAAAATGTTAAAGAAGAGGTGATGCGGGGCTAGCAGAACAGGTTAATGAGCAGAGAGTCTAGGAGTGGAGGGCCCAGCTGAGCGCTCGCTGTGTCCTGGGGACCACATGAAGCACCTGTTCTAACCCTAAGATGTGTATTTACCTCCTCTTCTTAGACGACTTACCCAAGGCTACAGAAAGAGTTTAGAAGAGTGCTTGCCCAGGGTCATATGGTAGCAAGTGGTGAGGCTAGAGATCAAACAGGCAAAATGTTTCCCTAAACAATGTTCTCAAGCTTCAGTGAGCTTGTGACGCCGCTGGAGGGATGTTAAGGCTACGTGCACCCCCACCCTCGCCGCCCAGCCTCAGTTCAGTGGGTCTAGGCTGGGGCTGGAGCACAGGCGGCGGCTGCCCTGAGAACCACTCTTTGAGAACCGTCGTTGCAGGCTTGTGTCTGCTTCCTCTGCAGGTTAGCAATTATCAGATGGAGCTGCACCCCAGGCCCACCTGGGGTCTCATGTAGGTGCTTCGGTCTGGCTACCCGTGTGAGCAGGCTTTAGGAAGCATGAGATTCAGTAGTGGAGGAGGACTTTTAGTCCTGGAGAAACTAGAGCAACGGGCAGTCTGTGAAAACAGAAATCTGATTTCTGTTTTCTATATCTATAGTGATTCCGATTGCAAGGACCTTTGTCTCAGGACCAAGGCACAAGCCCATTCACAGGCAGACCTCAAAGATATTATGGATTTGGTTCCAAGACCACTACAGAAAACAAGTATGGCAATGAAGCAAGTCAGATGAATTATTTTTTCACAGTACTTATATTAAGATTTTATTTATTTTAATTGGAGGATAATTGCTATAAAATATTGTGATGGTTTTTGCCATACATCAGTATGAATCGGCCATAGGTATGCCTGTGTCCCCTCCAGCCTGAACCTCCTTCCAACCTCCCTCCCCACCCCACCCCTCCAGGTTGTCCCAGAGCACCAGCTCTGGGTCCCCTGCTTATAAAAGTTAACGTTTCTGCTAAACTGTAGTCTACTAAGTGTGCAGTATATAGCTTTTTGTCTAAAAAAATGAACATACTTTAATTTAAAAATACAGTATTACTGAAAATGCCAAAACTACGACAATTGGAACATCAAAGGTCACTGATCACAGATCACCATAACAAATATAATAATGAAAAGGTTTGAAACATTGCAAGAATTATCACAATGTGACAGAGAGATAAAGTAAGCCAATGTTGTTGGAAAAATGGCACCAATAGAGTTGCTCCATGCAGGGTTGCCACAAACCTTCCATTTATGAAAAATTCAGTAAAGTGGAGTGTGCAATAAAGCAAGATCTACCTGTACTATAAAGTGAAACACAAGGTTGGCGTGGCATGGGGGTCACTTGTCCCTGAATCCTCTATGTATGAGACTAGAGTACATTGAGGTTGGCGGTGGGGGTGTGTCTTGGTTTTTATTTTTTACTAACAGTGAGATTGATTCTAAATCTTGGACAGGTAATAGGCTCTGGGTCAAATGCTCATTGTTCTGGAGAGAAGAAAGGCAGAGATAGGGATAAGGAGTCTCACACACACCTCTCCTGGGTTATTGACGTGACCTGACGTCACCATTGTATTCCTCTCTCTCAGTGGTGCTATCATATATACTGGGCATAATAGAAATTTAGTGGTTGTTGACTACCTACCCAGTTAGTATTAGGTGACTTAAACTTGACTGACTATGAGAGGGGAAGGAGCAAAGGAAAGTGAAAATTGTCTTATACACAGTTATATCTCACTGTCCTAAATTTCCGGTAGTGAAGCACATGCAAAGAGGAGTTAATAAAGTCTGCATACTTGGTTGGTGGGGACCTGAAATGTGGTTATCAAAGCCATGGAAAGTTGGAGCAAAGGTAAAATGTTACATTTTCAGTTTGTACTTAGCTAATAACTGACCCATCTATGGGGAGCGCTGGCTTGCTTTCTTTAGGATAGGAAGACATCATTACATTAGCATCAGGAAGTTCTTCTCAGAACATGGCAACACCTTGGGTCTTATACAAAGTCCAAAGACTTGGTTTCTCATTTGGCAGTTAAAATGGAGAGTTGCCCACACTTCAGTTCAGTTCACTTAGCATCATCCAGCATTTATTGATTGCCTACTTATGTTTATGGGGGCTTCCGAGGTGGCTCAGTGGTGAAGAATCTGAATGGGAACTCACTCCACGTCATCAGTATTCTTGTCTGGAGAATCCTATGGACAAAGGAGCCTGGCAGGGTCCAGTCCATGGGGGTCACAGAGAGCTGGACCCAACTGAGCATGCATGCGCTTATGCTTACACTATGCACAGCCTTGGACTTGGTTTTCTGATAGAAAAAGACAGGCCCTTGCAGGCTGGCATACTTTAGGAAGACCATCTCAGAGTTGGCATGTGTTGACTGATAAGTTTATAAAGCATTGCATTCAACTTGTAATAGCTAGTGAAAGTCACTCAGTGGTGTCTGACTCTCTGCCACCCCATATACAGTCCATGGGATTCTCTAGGCCAGAATACTGGAGTGGGTAGCCTTTCCCTCCTCCAGGGCATCTTCCCAACCCGGGGATCAAACCTAGGTCTCCCGTATTACAGGCGGATTCTTTACCAGCTGAGCCACCAGGGAAGCCTGCCTAAAAGGCATGAGTGGACCTAAATCACCAAATTCATACCCTGGTTAAAATGCGAGTTATATGAATAAATGTTTTGGGTAAAACATTTTGAATGCGAATGGGTGAAGACACCATTTCAGAATACTTCAGCTGGTGATTTTTTTTTTTTCTATCTTCAAAGTAGTCAAGACTTTGTTTCCTCAGAGAACCTTATAACTGAATTCTCAACACATTAAGCATTTCCTTAGCATGAAAGCAACAGGGCAGAAGCTGGTAGCAGTGGTTCCCTTTGAATTAGCATTTTCCTGTGACAGTCAGCAGGGTGCTCCCATAACTGGTACAATTTGCTCACAAGGATATATTTTTGCATGTGGAAATTAGCTATGCATTTTCTTGGCATCAGTGACTGGTGATATTTCAACTACCTGGTCAGAAGAAAAATTGGCAGATCTGCTTGCTCCTACAGACTATGACAAAACAAGTTTTTCCCCCGCAATCTCTGTATTACACCATGGCCCATTTGAGCTGTAAAACGCACTACTTGCTCAGTGTTTGTTATAACCTTCATAGAAGATGGAAAATGCACCCCAAACTGCTCTGCAATAAGATCGTGGCCCGCCTGCCAGTTTGCAGTCTCATATACCACGTGTTACTGTCGTGAAGGTGAAGTTTATGGCGAGTGAGTCTCTGACAGTCTGTCACTTCACCTGACTGCGGTAAAAGGGTCTGCAGATAGTCTGTGTTTTCCCTCCAAAATGTCTGAATTAACCAGCGTTCCTGCTTTGCTGTTTTTAAAACCCGAAGTTTAACTTCAAAGGGCATTACCTATTTTACTTGTGTGTCTTGGGGGAAAGAGGAGACAGCTGTTAAGATATTGAAAATATTTTCTTTTATTTTCTGTCTCGAAATTTTTTTTGTTACACATTAGAGACCTTATGTAATGTTTAATGTTTCAATTTACTGTATGCATTTCAGTTTTCGTATTTGTCATCTTGTTCCAATTTAATGAAAGCTTATTTGGCTATGGTTTTCATTGGAAAGCAGAGCACACGTACAACTTTCAGCAATAATATATATTTTTCCTTTTCTTTGGATTTGAACAGCCTTCTAAAATTTTCTCTACTGAAATTCTGGCAGAGTTATTTCTTCAACATTTGGCTGAGGGTTTGGAATGTTTTAAACATTTGAAGTGACTGGGATCAATTACTGTAACCTAAAATGGATAACCTTTAAGACACAAAGCTCATGTTTTTCTTAATCATCTCATTACATGACATTTTTCTGTTTGTATATCGATAAAACACTGTATGTTGGCTAAATAAGGCACATTTCATTTATTTCCAAGTACTGTTGATATTGTAAAGCTAGCATATTACATATAACATTAAAGTTATTTTTAAAATATAACATCTTTGTGGATGAGAAAAATAAAATTCAGAAGATGGATAAACTTGTAACAATTTAGCAGTCTAACAAAGTATAATAAATAGCAAAATCATGTATTTGAAATGAATCTTAAAAAAATTCACAATACAAACATTTTTTAAGGGAGCTGTTTTTCTAATTAAGGGAGCTCCAAGCATTTTCAGATTCATTCTTACTAGCATTATTTCATTACTGAAAGTTTTTCCTTTTTCCTCCATAAAGTCACAGCTCCCTCTGAGAGTTGTTGACTTAGAAGGGGTTATACGATAATATCCTGTTATTTCTATTTATCAGATTAATTTAGGACTCACATTGCACTTTCAAGGTAGATAGAAAGCAAGGCATTGCCAGTTTCAAGATTTGACTTTTGATAAATATAAATGCGGAGCAGCTCTCTGCTGATGGTACGTAGTGAATGTGACCCATGACGGGCAGATGGCTGTAGCGATGGAGAGAAAAATTACAGCCAGAACATTCCTGCTTCTGCTCCAGTGGACTCAGAATACATTAGCAGGGTCCTCTCTCAGCTTGGAGTTTTTTCCCTGATGATGGATTAGTGATAAACTCATATGCGAGTTATTCCAACATTCCTTTGGGACCTTAGCTTTTCATGAATGAAAAGGTCATTTGTAAATGCTCTACATTCTTTCATTCCCCCCCACCCAACCTGCATCTTCCCCTCTCCCAAAAGCCAAGCCAGTCTCCCTCCCTACCACCTGTGCTGGATATTTAACACACTCTTCCCCCCACAACCCTGCCATTCCAGCTTCTTCCATCCAGGGCAGACCCTAGCCTGAGTACGTGAGTGCCAGGTCCTCAGGAGGCCTACTAAGGTTGGTGCTGATGTTAGTAAAAGAAAAATGGAGACCTATTTGAGCAATAGAATTGATGGAATTTGCTGGTAGAGTGGATGTAGGAGAAAGGAGAACGAGAAAAATGCAGCAAGACAGCTAATTTTGAGGCTTGAATAGCTGGGTAGATGACAGTGCCTTCCTCTACTGAAAGATGGGAAAGATTAACAGGTTTGGGCAGCAGAAATAAAAATTTCCAGTGAACATGTGTTGATTTTGTAGTCCAAACACGTACATGTTAAGTGTTAAAAAAATATTTAAACAACCTAAAATAAACCAAAGAAATATGAAGATGTTTTGTAACATCTAAGTTTGTCATTGGACTGATTCCAACAGTGCAGAGAGAAATATCAATGAACATGAACTTTGGCTTTGCGAGATCTACCCACTGGAAATCGAATGGAAAATGGCAGATGGACCGTTGGATGTGCACATTTTGAGAGGACAAGTCAGGGCTAGAGGTGTCTGTTGATGGTACTTAAGGCCAAGGGGTTGTTCAAGGGCAGAAGAGGGCAGAGTCCTCAAGACTGGGGAGGACAAGTCAGTGAGGCAGGAGGAGAATCAGGAGAGAATGTCAGGAGGAAGACCGAAGCCGAGATGTCCAGTGAGATGTGGGGACAGGCACTTGGCCACTGTCTTTACACCAGAGTGGCCTTTGATGAATTAGGTAAGAACAGAATCACTAGACCAGAGCATCAGCCTCCTAACAAGTCTCCTAGTTTCCTCATTGGACCTCCCTCTAATCTATACCTGACAGCTCAGGTGGTAAAGAATCCAGGAGATCCAGGTAAAGATCCAGGAATTCAGGAGATCCCGGTTCAATTCCTGGGTCAGGAAGATTCCCCTGGAGAAGGGATAGGCTACCCACTCCAGTATTCCTGGGTTTCCTTGTGGCTCAGCTGTTAAAGAATCTGCCTGCAATGTGGGACACCTGGGTTTGATCCCTGGGTTGGGAAGATCCCCTGGAGAAGGAAAAGGCTACCCATTCCAGTATTCTGATAATTATTTGGTTGTGGTTTGGAGAAACTTGCTGTACAGTCAAGAAATAAATAATATTCAGTAAAGAGAATTTTAAATTGAAATCATCCTGTAAACTCCAAGCTCAGACTTTTCAAGAGGCCAGAAGTCTGTTTGCTCATTTTGTCCTAAATGACTTTTGATTTAAGGCCAAACTTTGTACCAGATGTGTGGTATTTTATAATAATTACATGGTATAAGCCTTCAATCATTTTCCACTGAGACCATTCAACATCTGTTTTATCAAAATGGTTTTCCATTTCTTTTCAGGACTACAGATGAGTAAGAATATTAAGTGAGACACTGAGTCACACACTTTTTTTTACTATATAGTATGAATTTCTCTTGCACTTGTCTTTTATAAATGACCACAGACCTCAAGACCTCCTTCAGTGACGAGCATAGCACAGTTGGTTTCTCTGATATTTGAGGATTAACCTTTTCTTAATGTTCTTTATTCTTTATCCATTTCCTGATCTTTTACAGTTCCATATGGAGATGAGAATATATTAAGGAAGAGATAAGGGAGTGAATGGGAACTGGATCCTTCAGTGACGAGCATAGCACAGTTGGTTTCTCTGATATTTGAGGATTAACCTTTTCTTAATGTTCTTTATTCTTTATCCATTTCCTGATCTTTTACAGTTCCATATGGAGATGAGAATATATTAAGGAAGAGATAAGGGAGTGAATGGGAACTGGATAGCATGCTCCATTTCCACTCTTCCCACTTAGAGACGTTCCTTTATCTATTTACCAACAACTTCACTATACCTCTTCCTATTTTCCTTTCTTTTCTTGAAATATAGTTGAGTTGCAGTGTTGTGTTGCTGCTGCTGCTAAGTCACTTCAGTCATGTCCGACTCTGTGTGACCCCATAGACCGCAGCCCACCAGGCTCCCCCATCCCTGGGATTCTCCAGGCAAGAACACTGGAGTGGGTTGCCATTTCCTTCTCCAGTGCATGAAAGTGAAAAGTGAAAGGGAAGTCGCTCAGTCATATATGACTCTTCACAGCCCCATGGGCTGCAGCCCACCAGGCTCCTCCATCCGTGGGATTTTCCAGGCGAGAGTACTGGAGTGGGTTGCCATTGCCTTCTCCCAGAGTGTTGTGTTAACTTCTGCTATATAGCAAAATGGTTCAGTTATGCATATATATACATTCTGACTCTTAGCAACCCCATGGACTGCAGCCCACCAGGCTCCTCTACCCATGGGATTCTCCAGGCAAGAGTACTGGAGTGGGTCGCCATTGCCTTCTCCAAATATATATATATTCTTTTTCATATTCTTTTCTATTATGGTTTATCACAGGATATTGAGAGCAGTACCCTGTACTATACAGCAGGACCTTTCTGTTTATCTGTTCTCTATATAATAGTTTGTATCTGCTAACCCCAGACTCATAGTCCATCCTATCCCCAGTCTGTGAGTCTGTTTCAAGATAAGTTCATCTGTGTCCTATTTTTGATTCCACATATAAGTGATATCAGATGGTGTTTGTCTTTCTCTCTCTGACCTACTTCCCTTAGTGTGATCATCTCTAGGTCCATCCAAGTTGCACTGGCATTCCTTCATTCTTTTTATGGCTGAGCAGTGTTCCACTATATATACATGTTGCATCTTCCTTATCCATTCATCAGTCAGTGGACATTAGGTTGTTACCATATCTTGTTTTTTGTGAATAATGCTGCTAAGAACCTCAGTTCAGTTCAGTTCAGTTTAGTCGCTCAGTCGTGTCCGACTCTTTGCAACCCCATGAATCGCAGCACGCCAGGCCTCCCTGTCCATCACCAACTCCTGGAGTTCACTCAGACTCACGTCCATCGAGTCCATGATGCCATCCAGCCATCTCATCCTCTGTTGTCCCCTTCTCCTCCTGCCCCCAATCCCTCCCAGCATCAGAGTCTTTTCCAATGAGTCAACTCTTCACATGAGGTAGCCAACATATTGGAGTTTCAGCTTTAGCATCATTCCTTCCAAAGAANAGATAATTTATTGTTATGGTCATATGATTGGTCAAAACTTGCTACTCAGAGTTTATGATTCCCTTCTCTTGCTTTTGATTTTCCTATGTAATCTGCTTCGTTATAACACCAGCTTGATTCCCCCCACCTTATAATAGTTTGATTTTTGCCTGAATGACATAAGACTTTTCCTTTATCTTTGAAGGTTCATAAATTTACCTAGATGTGTATCAATGTTGACTACTGTTTGGTCAACCAAACAGTGTTGACCCAGTTTTTCCTGGGCACAGTGTGCCCTTTTCATTTGTAGATTCATGTCTTCTTTTATTTTCCAAAGCATTGTACTGAGTAGTATCTCCAGGCTAAGTCATAGAGGATACAAATAAGGTATATATTGCAATTCTGTTGTCTTCCATATCTTTCATAGTCTCTCTAATCCATTTTAACTTGGTTAATCTCTGGTTTATTTTGCTTGCTTTTCTTAATCCTGTCTACCTCATCTTCACTAACATAAGTAGTGTTTATTCTCCTCTGTGTGTTTTTCAATATGCCCAAATTTCCATATGACTTTATTTTTCTCTTCTGCTTCCTTCCTGAGCCCTAGAAGTTTTTCTTTCATCTCCTTCTGTGGCACCTCTGTATTTTCCCCGTGAGCTCTCAATTGCTCTGCTTAGAGCCTCTTCATTGTATCATTAAGTTCTATTAGTTCCTAACCATTTATTTAGTCCTGATTTCCAACATTTTGGTGGTCACTTGTTATTGTGAGGATTTTTTTTCCTGCCATATATACCCTCTTTCCCCTCCCTCTATTGTCTTGTACTGTCTTGTATGGAGCCTGTTCTTGTTGCCTTTTTATTGCTCATCTCTAAATTAAGTCCATTCTTCTCAGACTTTAAAGATGATACGTGTTGGGGAGAAGATGACCTATTCCAGGCTAGCAGGAATTCTCAGTGGTTTAGGGAGAAATTCATTATGGCAAGGATGTACATGTGACTTCTTTTAGCCTTTACCTCTCTCCAGACTACAGATATTGGCAGCTAGACAGAAGAGCACAGTTCAGGCTCTCCTCTAACCTGTAGTGTCAGGAGACAGACTGAAGATGGCATTTTCTACATGTTTCTTACTTTTATTCAGCTCTGCTTCCTCCATTGCTCTGTGGGATGAAATAGGATCTAGAGACCCAGCCTCCACCCCGCCTCTTATGCAGATGCTCTTCCTGTGATTCCAAAGAAAGGATCATTGGTTCTGCCCTTCAGAGAGCCATCTACTCAAGAAAATAGTTTCCTGCCAGCTTAGTCTAAGATCTATATCCACAAACACCCACTCTGGGAGTCTTTCTGCATCCATGTTTGATTTTTACTGCATTGGCAGCACTCCTCATATTTTATGTTTTCGGGTTTACTCTTTAAGTCTTCAAGTTTTATCAAAGGTAAATTCATGTTTCTATCCTCTTTTTTGCTAGCAAATTCTGAGGAGAAGTGTAAAAAAAAAAATACCTTTAGCTTCTTGCCCTTTTAAACAGAAGCCCTAATATTTACAAAAGCTAAAATAAAGTTCAAAGTAAACATAAAGAGCAGCCTTAAAGGGGAAAAATGTCCTGGCAGGGGAATCCATGACCAGTGCTGAGACAGTGGGACAGTTTCTTCACCGGCACCTTGTGCCTCAGTAAGGGATTAGAAGACCAACAAGCATACTGTGCATATGCTGGGCCCTCCCTGTGAAACTTATTTCTCCCCAGACCCCACTGCTTTCTCTCACCCTCTAAAATCCTTTGTGCACAAAACGTGGTCCATGGACCAGCAGCAGCAGCATCACGGGGGAATGGGTTAGAGATGCAGAATTGCAGGCCCTACTTCAGACCCCAGATCCAACCAGGACTCTGCATTTGAAAAGGATCCTCAGGTGATTCATAGACACAGAAATTTGGGAAGCAGCAAAAGCATCACTTTGCTCCGCTGACCCAATCACCTCAGGTTCCTCTGCTACACATTCATGAACAATTCCTTTTCTTCTGAGCCCTCATTCTGTAATTATACATTTGTTGGGATAATTTTTTCTGTTCATCCATGCTTCCCCAGGAGTGCCAGGCTCCATGAATCTCCCACAACAATAAATATTTGCGGAATGAGTAAATGAACGTGCAAAATACATTTGTGTCTCAGAGCATTTTTTTCATGCCAGTTGGTACCTTCTCCCACCAGCAGCCTTGCAGCATCTATTCATGCCTGACTCAGCCTGGAACTCCTTAACCCGCTCCTCTGACTGGCCCAACTTCAATCCCAGGCATGGGTTTGGAGAAGACCCTGCCAGAAAAAGGTGAGGGGAAATGAAGGAATACATGGCATCCCTGAGAAATCCAAGAATCTCGTCATTCAGAGCACAGTTTCCTAACATCTTGCCGTGTGTGTGCTCAGTCATGTCTGACTCTTTTCAACCCTATGGACTGTAGCCACCAAGCTCCTCTGTCCATGAAATTTTCCAGGCAGAATTACTGGTGTGGGTTGCCATTTCCTGCTCCAGGGATCTTTCCAAACTGGGGATCGAATCCACCTCCTGCGTCTCCTGCATTAGCAGGCAGATTCTCTACCACCCCACCACCTGGGAAGCCCAACATCCCTAACATCTTGGACGCATGCTGTCACTCAGTCGTGTCCGACACTTTGAGACCCTGTGAACTGTAGCCCAGCAGGCTCCTCTGTCCAAGGGACTCTCCAGGCAAGAATACTCAAGTGGGTTGCTATACCCTCCTCCTTGGGATCTTCCAAACCCACGTCTCTTATGTCTCCTGCATTGGCGGGTGGGTTCTTTAAGACTAGCGCCACTGGGAAGCCTCCTAACATCTTATATATGTGTAAGTGGTACAAACAGACCCTGTTACCTGCATGCTGTTTTGCAAAATTCAGTCTTAATCCCTGTGTAGGAAGGGAAGATATCTCTCATGCAGACACCCAGCACCACCAACTCCAGTCCAGGGAGGGTTTTGCAGGAGGCAAGTCCCAGTGAGGGACGGGGGAGGCTAGAACAGGAGTGGGAAGACCCTGACTGACTTTTCCTGCTCCTCACATTGAACTTCAGCAACGGGATTTTTCTTGTCGACTACCCTCACCAGGTGTTGCTGAAATTGCCATCCTCAGCTTCATGGGGCTGTTTCGACAAGCAAGGACTGAAAGGTGATGGCTTTCAACTAGTTTCCCTACTTGGATGATTAAACCTTCACTAAATATAGTAGGTTTAAAATGAATGTTCACAACATTGAAAAGGAACATGCTAATTCTAAAAATATAGACTCCCTCGTGGTGAAAGTTCTCTCAAGCAGAGCGGACACTGAAGCAAACCAATGATTTCATCCCCCCTGCCCACCACCCCCTACCCAGTGAGCCAATTTTCTTCCAAAAGGAGGGTCACCACATGGCAAGGGAAGGAGCCAGAGCTTTTACCAGACACTCCATGAAACTCTCAAAAAATTAATGGTAGAAAGTCAAGGCAGGAAAGGTTATAAGTCTGAATTGCTCTGTTTGTGGGATCCCGCTTAGCACCAATCAAGCCAACTAGCACTTGTAATTATATTCAATACATGCAAAGCTTCAGTTCACAGTGGGAGGAGTTTTCATTAGGTTGCCTTGTGTTGTAGTCCATGTCAAAAAGGAGAAACATTCGAATGAGAATATAAACTTTCTAAGAAGCCACTTTCCTGAAAAATTATAATCAGAAGTGACCTTGACTCTCCATGGCTTTAAAAAGCAATTATACCCAGAGCTCAAAGAAGGCTTCTCTCTGGTTATAAAATCATCCTTTGCAACTCACTTGGTATAATAACAAATGGTCAACAAATCAAAGAGGTGTCTTCACTTGGTGTCTCTAGTTCTCGGCCTGGGTTCTCTTTTAAATCTACTGTAACTAGAGAAAAAGTTTGCATCAAGGTTACAATGTCCCTCATGTTGCTCAATCCTGTGGTCACTCCCCAGCCGTGTCAACAGAATGTGACACAACTGATCACTCCCTTCTTGAAAATCTTCACCTTTCAATCATTTGGCATTCAGCCTACCATTCCCTCTAAGTATGGGCAACTTATCTGGACAGAAACTCAGATTTTGCTTATGTGTGATCTCATAGCCAACGCCTGTGCATTCTATTCTTAAAAGGCTTTAATTTTCTGTTATCTCAATAGAAAAACTGTGTATGTGGCTATGACAGAATAACAGCCACTTTTCTCCCAAAATTCTTGTGGCTCTTCAGCCCTTAATGGGCTTTCCTGTCTCAGATGGTAAAGAATCTGCCTGCCAGGTAGGAGATGCAGGTTCGATCCCTGGGTTGGGAAGATCCCCTGGAGGAGGGCATGGCAACCCACTCCAGTATTCTTGCCTGGACAATATCATGGACAGAGGAGCCTGGCAGGCTACAGTCCATGGAGTCACAAAGAGTCANCTGCCTGCCAGGTAGGAGATGCAGGTTCGATCCCTGGGTTGGGAAGATCCCCTGGAGGAGGGCATGGCAACCCACTCCAGTATTCTTGCCTGGACAATATCATGGACAGAGGAGCCTGGCAGGCTACAGTCCATGGAGTCACAAAGAGTCAGACATGACTGAGCAACTAAGTACACACACACACACACACACACGGATGCAGCCTTTTATACAGGCAAGGTCTCTTTCCCTTTTTGTTTTTTAAAAGCAGTAATTAATCCTGAGATGTGTGTTGCTATTATATTCTGTGGGGCATTTTCACTTTTATTTTTTTCACAGGAAAAAAATTATCTAACTGATGACTTCTGAAGAACAAGAGAAAATTGTAGCCACGTGAAAAGAGTCATCATTGAAGCCTCCAAGGCTCTTTGATTGGTTCAGATATCATAGCAACCCCCTCCCTGATCTCCTGGAGCATCCTCCCCTCTCCAGCACTCCACACCCATGCAAACACCAGATGGCAGTTTTTAGATAAGCTTCTCTATCTTCTGGTGAAAAGTTGCCTCGTAACAAAGAATACATTCTACAGCTGTTCAAACTCCCATTTTTGGCCCTTAACTGATTCATCCTTAGTGAATATGCAAATCTACGGACTGGAGACAAACATACATCAATTGTACCTGCAGCTCAGTGTAGGACAAAGGCTACCTGGTGTCATAATGTGATATTAATATGAGCATATTAATATGCTTCTGAGTCTTGAAAATCTGGGGACTTGAACAAGGACCTAAAGTTCTAGATGAGGAAGTGAAGGCCCAGAAAGGTAAATGATTTGCCCAAGGATGCCTAAGGCCCAGAGGTTCTTTCTGCCTTCATCTCAAGGTTGATAAGGTTCTACTTTTTGCTGAGGAATGCATTGCATGAGGCCCCCTGCTATACTTCTCTTGGTCTCTTGCTGTTAGGACTGACACCAAGACGCTATTTCTAGATAATTCTTGAACACCGTAGTCTCTGTTTTACATCTGGCCCATTATATTTCTCTCATTAGCTCTATTCCTGCCCAGACTTCTATCAAAAGGAATCTGTTCATTAACAAACCTTTCAGAGAAATATCTCTTTGCCATTTTTAGAAGTTTAATCTAAAGGAGGGAGGAAAAGATTTGAGATAGTGGCTTGAAGAATAGTGTGGGTTGCTGAATAGTGTGGGTTATTGAATTTATTTTTTCTAGTTGAAGATAATTAGAGGATTATTGCCTACCATCTCCCTTGGAAAAACTGACATTCATTTGTTTCTCTAGCACAGAGCACATTAACTCTCAACCAATATCATCTGATTCAGGGTTAGAACTACAGATCTGATTTTCTCCAAGGGAGCCTTCGAGATTTCTGATTTCCTTTTCTTCCTAGGATAATTTACATTTTTACAATTCTTCAAGTTACAATCTTCTCTTTTCTTCCTAAGTAATATGTTGGCAAATTCTATAAGCTTCAGAATATCAACCTCATCCGTACCTGTCTCCAGATTTTCATAATAAACAACCTCGCTGATGCCTCATGTACTAAAGACTGCATTTTATATGATTTTAGGTTTTTATAACGGGGAAACTGGCATTGCAAAACAGAAATAAGATTTCTGTACATTCCCTTCTGTTTCCATGGGCCTAAATATGTGCCTTCTTCTCCAGCAAACATGACTGAAGACATCATTCCGCACTACTTTCTGGGCTGGGCCTCCCAGCCCCAGCCCTGGCCACATCCATTATAAAGACCTTTTACTGATGTTGTCAATACTTTATAGATTTACTGTATAAGCTCTGCTTCCTCAAGAGCAGACAGCATATTTCTCTTCATACGTGTAGTACCTAGAAGGTAATACCTACCAGGCTAACAAAGTAGTTAGTCGGCAAACTCTAGTTTTAAATTGTTGACATTCCTCAATGCTTTACAGAATTAATCTTCTGGCCCAACAGGGAACCTGAAATGGTCTTGCCTTGGCTATATGTGAAGAGCAGATCGAGGCAGAAGGCAGGACCTACTGCTTATGCTTTTGAATCAAAGGTAATGGGTATAGGTTTTGTTCTACAACCCCCAGGTCCATGAAATGTCATACTTCTTTACTTTTCCAAATTCTCACTGGTTGAGCCCTTTCCCATGAGGTTTGTGAAATCCAGTCTCAATCATTTTCAGACCACCATGTACCTCACCCATCGACGTAAGAACACTGGGGCTTTTGAAGCCCATTTTGGGAAGAGTCTCTGGTCTGGCCCTCCATCTATCTTGGCTGCAGAATCTTGAAGTCTATTGTCCCACACAACTGGCTCATTTTGTGATGCGTGACTGCTGTTCACAGGATCCACCCCACAGGTCTTTGCCCTGACTTTGAAAGACAGTGTCTCTCATGACCACCAGGGGTCTCAGCATTCCAACATCCTCTGTGGTTCAACCTGCCCCTTCAGCTTCCCAGTGTTGCCTCAGCGACAGCCCAGTGCACCAGGCCCAGGAAAAGAGGTCAGTGCAGCAAAAGCCTCTGAACTCTCTCCTGGAGAAAGGGGAACTCGGACGTCCACACAGAACGCTCCCTCCAGCTACGCTCAACTAGCAGGGACGGAGAAAAAGGACAGAAGACAATTCTCGGTCACTTCAAACCACCCCAGAGTAAGGTCTTTGCATTGCTTATCACATGCACGCTTGAATACCTGGCAAACGCAACTATGAAATTATTCCAGAAGAAATGTAGGAAGGTTTTTTTTGTTGTTGTTGTTGTTTTTTAAGAACAGGGGGCAAGTAATGAGAGAGATGTGGGGCCAGGAAAATTATATTTCAGAATCATGAAATGCTGATCTGCTTCTCCCACACTTCACAATTCTCAAAATAGCATAAACTATCCTCTCTTTTTTAAAACAGGAAAAGGCCATGTTCACAATAAGCTCATTTCATTTCCTCCTGTTTTAGCTTTTGTTACACTCTTGACCTGTCCTCCGATTCAGCATAATCAAAGCAGATTGGATAATTTTACCTATCCTTGAACGTCTTCCTGCATGACATTTCAAGATTTTAGAAATAAATTACTCCGGGAGTTAGACTTGCAAGGAAACTCTGGTTGTTTCAAGAAGTCTTCACCTTTGCATGTGAATCCTTTAATCCGCCAATTGCTCTGCTGCCATCTACAAATGACCATAGCTCATTTTAATCTACAAGTTTATATAACTTGGGAATTTTTTAAGCATAAATTACTTAAAGCACATTCTTAACCTCTATAATTAAATGGGTGTTTTATATTGTATTTACCTTTTCACAAAGCCAAAAAGAAATTGAGCAAATCGAACACTTTTAAGAGATGCAGTTGTTCTGTGTTCTGAATCCAATTCAAATGTTAAAGTTCCAGAGAAAATGCTTAAAAGGAAGTGGCTACAATGTAAATTTATACCACAGATAATGACATTTAGAACATATGCATTATTTAATAAACAATGTATTAATTGCTAGAATGGTGAACTTTCAACTAGTCAACTATTTTTAAAATTTCCCAATAGTTACTTAAAAGGTGAGAAAAGAGTTGTGGGGTATTACATTGTGTTCATTTTTTACTACATTCCCCCTTCACAAGCGTAATGTTAACTCTTTGTTCATTAGAGGTGAGTTGAGGCAGAAAGCAGACAAGGCCTGTGAGATTTCCCCGAAGTGAGTTCTGAGGTGGGCAGCGGGAGGGAGTGTAAGAACTAAGCCCTTAAAGCTAAGAAAATGAACCAAGGCCATTCAAGTGTCTGAGAAAAAGGAAAAAGGACAATAATTTCTTACTTAGCCTCCACAGCCCGAGAAGAAAACGTATTCCCCCAGATTAGGGAGGAACAGAAACTGGAGAGGGGGCTGTCCTAAAAAAGGGTCCTGGATGATAAGTCTCCAGAAAAAGTGGAGGTGCTTCCAGCATCCTGCAGTGTTTCTGGACTCCCCCCACCCCAGCCCCACCCCCTCATGTCAGAGAAGAAACTGTCATGACACAGTCCCCCAAGTTCATGTACGCCATGAACACAGTGGGATGACCCACCGGAAGTAAACATGCCCCGCAGACGGGTACCAGGAATGCTTCAACAGCAACCCAGGAGGCCCAAGGAGCCGGGACCGCCTGGGAACAGAAGAGCCACCTTCAACATGAGGCTTCAACTAATCCGACAGATATTTATGTTCTTCGCTGCATTGAGCTTATCTATTTTATTGCATTATGAAACTAGTGCCTTGTGAGGATGCTTAAAACCTACGAATGTTTACACAATCACCGTGTCCCTATTTGGAGGTCAGGAGGAAAAGTCTATCTGCAAAGTGCATTTAATAACACTGAGGTATCAAAATCAAAAAAAAGAGGTTAGTGATGACAGAACTGAATGTCATTCTATTTTTTAATGAATCCTGTGGTCCTCAGAAAACAATCTAACCACAACACCGTAAGACAAGACATCTTATGGCCAAAATAAGTATTATTAACGATTCAGCATCAGAAAATCCAGAGACACTTGCTGTCTCTAATTTATTGTAGTCAATCAGCTGACATTGCTAAAAAAATCACAAAAATTCAGCAGTTGGGTTGTTGAATTTTCTACATCAGTTGAACTCACAGTCTCACTAAGTTTCTGATGTAAAACTGAGGGCAACAATTTGGAAAGAATGAAGACCTAAAATGTGGACTGAGGACATCTGGTTGTATTGAAATGAAATTGACAATCCTCAAATCCAAAGTCAACCAGAGTCTTTCTTACCAGTGGAAGTAGCTTGCCTTCTTTTCTTTGAGGACACTAGCCTTTCTTTCGGAAAAGGCAATGGCAACCCACTCCAGTACTCTTGCCTGGAAAATCTCATGGATGGAGGAGCCTGGTAGGCAGTCCATGGGGTCGCTAAGAGTCGGACACGACTGAGTGACTTCACTTTCACTTTTCACTTTCATGCAATGGAGAAGGAAATGACAACCGACTCCAGTGTTCTTACCTGGAGAATCCCAGGGATGGAGGAGCCTGGTGGGCTGCCATCTATGGGGTCGCATAAAGTCGGACACGACTGAAGCAACTTAGCAGCAGCAGCAGCACCAGCCTTTCTTTGATTGAAAAGTCTGTGATAACATCATCTGGAGAAGATGACTTGAAATAGAATGATCCCTCTCTTCAAGACCTACCACAACTACAACTACCTCTTGTGGCCACTAGATCCATAACCAGGGCTAATTCTCTGCATGCTTCAGGGAGCTGGGAACACAGTATAACACAAGAAAATAGCTCACTCTCCATAAGAATTGCAAGATTTTGCTAAATGTATGGGCATAAACCTAGAGAACACATGTGGAAATAGATTATAAGGGTGTTAGAACAAAGAAGATGGAATATAATAACCCAAATTCATTGATATGGGTATATTTAATAGCAATTTTGGATTTCATTTGGAATTCAAAGGTGGACTTCCCTGGCAGCTCAGATGGTAAAGCGTCTGCCTACAATGTGGGAGACCCAGGTTCAGTCCCTGGGTTGGGAAGATCCCCTGGAGAAGTAAATGGCAACCACTCCAGTATTCTTGCTTGGAAAATCCCACAGATGGAGGAGCCTGGTAGGCTACAGTCCATGGGGTCGCAAAGAGTCGGACACGACCGAGTGACTTTCTTTCTTTCTTGGATTTCATATGTTAGCTTGTGCAGCTAGAAGTAGCTCTAACAATTGGTGTACTGGTTGCCTGAAACCTGCTCTCAAGAGTGGTCTACAAAAACTAAGGGAAACATTAGTGTTGGAGATTTACTATGTATGACCTCTACACCTACCTCCCAGTTATATTCCCCGAGAAGACCCAGAATATACTCCCTTCATTAAGTCACTGATAAATATATAAATAGGTGGAGCACCTGTATCTTTGAGAAGCTCTGTATATAGATGCAAACTATCATATATAGAATGGATAAGCAACAAGGCTCTACTGTATAGCACAAGGAACCATATTCAATATCCTGTAATAAACCATAATGAAAAAAAAGTATACATATATGCATAATTGAATCACCTTGCTGTATAGCAGAAATTAATACATTATAAATCAATATACTTCAATAAAATATATTTTAAAAACAGAATTATGATCCAGAAATCCCACTCCTGGGAATATATCCAGAAAAGATGAAAACTCTAAATTCTAAAAGATATATGCACCCAGTGTTCATAGCAGCACTATTCACAATAGCTAAGACATGGTAACAATCTAAATGCCCGTCAACAGATGAATGGATGAAGAAGAAGTGGTATTTACATACAAGAGAATACTACTCAGTCATGAATAAATGAAATAATGCTATTTGCAGCAACATGGCTGGACCTAGAGATTATCACACTAAGTGAAGTAAGTCGGACAAAGACATACGATATCTCTTATAGATGGAACCTGAAAACAGTAACACAGCGGAACTTATTTTACAAAACAGAAATGGATTCACAGACATAGAAAACAAATTTATGTTTGCCAGAGGGGGAAGATGAAGGGAGGGATAAATTAGGAATCTGGGATTAACAGATACATGTTACTATATACAAAATGGATAAACAAAATCCTACTGTGTATCACAGGGAACTATATTCAACATCTTGTAATCTTTAATGCAAAAGAATCTGAAAAATATATATTATATATAGAATATCCACCAAAGGATATAAAATGGCTCCATTAAGTCATAGAATGAGAATGTCATCAGGTCATTTTGTACTCCTTATGTCACTGAATCAAAACCCAGAAAAGGGGGTAATTCTGTTGGCTGGTGTGATTGACTCTGGTTACCAGGGTGAATTTAGGGTGCTACTACACAATGGAGGCAAGGACTATGGAACGCAGGGGATCTTCTGGGGGCACCAGTAGTAAAGGTTACTGAGGAAACTATAGGAATCAAAACTCTTTAAAGTGAGGATTATTGAGAACTCAGATTCTTGGAAATGAAGGTTTGGATCACCCCACCAGGTATAGACCCCTGACCATCTAAGGGCCATGGGTATGTGGAATAAACAGTAGAAAAAGGAGGAAGCCATGCATTTTACCTCTAGCCTCTTTATCACAGAAATGAGAACTGCAGCAGCTTTACATTTTGTTTGCACTTTATGTGTATGAGTGTATTTGTATGTTACCATTTGTATACCATTTATTTAACCATTTTCTTTTTTTCTTTCTTCCCTTCATTATTTTACATATAAATTGTTGAATGCAAACGCTGCAATTTAGCTTTTAGGCAAGAGAATGCTCAAGGGAACTGTGAGTAAATTTAAACAGTAAGTAACATCACCAGTGGAGGATATAAATGACTGTTGAAACTGTATCTCCTCACTGGAGGCAGAAGTGAGAAATTCTGCACTTCTATGAAGAAGAATAGAGTTCTATGAAGCTTTGTGTTGACAAAGTTCAAATATGCCTAAAAGGAAGCATGTGGAAGTCAGTAGCCAAAGGAGGTGACTGCTAGTTATTGGCTTATAGCCTCTCAACTCTAAATCCACCTGTGTTGCCCTAATCTGGGCTTCCCTGGTGGCTCAGATGGCAAAGAATCCATCTGCAATGTGGGAGACCTGGGTTCAATTCCTGGATTGGGAAGATCCCCTGGAGAAGGAAATGTCTACCCATTCCAGTATCCTTCCCTGGAGAATTCACAAAAACTCAGACACAACTGAGCGACTTTCACTTTCTTCCACTTTTTGCCCTAATCTGGACTTTGTAAACACATCTCTCTTGCCATCTGGTGCTACGTTATGTTTTGTTGGTAGAGTATATGAGGGATACTGCAAGGTATAGCAGAGGAAAGCACATTCCTTCTTCCTTCCTCCTCATCCTTCTTGCTCCTGCGGCTTGCCATCTGTGGTGTGTGGACGATCCCTCACAGTGGCATCACTGTCCAGTGGGCGCTTCCCACTGAGTTTCCCGGTGAATAGGCAGCTTGCTTGCCAACAGTATGTGGAAGACTCAGTGGTACCCACCTTCCCGTGGGTTTTGCCAGATCCTAGTAGGGCTTTCCTGGCTCACTGCTCAGCAGCCCTGGCGAACGGCAGCTCATAAAACGTCACCATCTGGTGGACCACAGTCTCTCTCTTTCCAACAAGGTCTAGATCTCAGCCCTCAGAGGAGGGTAACCCTTTCCCAAGTCTATTCCTCTCTTGAGCGTTCTTGCTCAGCCCTGGAAGGCATAGCTGCTCCCTATGCTTTCAATTCCTGTGTTCTTTAGCTTTTAACTTACGCCTTTGCACTTCCCTGATACAGAATCCACCTGCAATGTGGGAGACCTGGGTTCGATTCCTAGGTTAGGAAAATCCCCTGGAGAAGGGAATAGTTACCCACTCCAGTATTCTGTCCTGGAGAATTCCATGGACTATACAGTCCATGAGGTCACAAAAAGTCAGACATAACTGAGCAACTTTCACTTTTGTAGTTAATTATCTTTTACTACTTAATAATTATTTAATAAGAAAATTTCCCATATATTACCAGCATAATTTCTGTCTCTTCATTAGACACTGACATAATTCCCTTCAGGAAGGAATCCACTTTAGAAAAGTTCTAAGTTTTCCCACAAATGAAAGTATTTCCAACATTGGTGTTGTTCAGTCTCTCAGTCATGTCCAACTATTTGTGACCCCATGGATTGTAGCACACCAGGCTTTCCTGTCCTTTACCATCTCCCAGAGTTTACTCAAACTCATGTCCATTGAGTCGGTGATGCCATCCAACCATCTCATCCTCAATCATCCCCTTCTCCTCCTGACTTCAATCTTTCCCAGCGTCAAGGTCTTTCCTAATGAGTTGGCTCTTTGTAGCAGGTGGCCAAAGTATTGGAGCTTCAGTTTCAGGGTCAGTCCTTGCAGTGAATATTCAGGGCTGATTTCCAAAATTACAGCACCTAGGATCTTTCACCTAGGAGATACTCAATAATTGAATATTTGCCAGTTAAAATTGTAAAACTGGCCTTTTCCAAGACGGGGAGAAATTGGAAGCTTCATATACTGCTGGTGAGATTATAAAATAGCACAGTCACTTTGGAAAACAGTCTGGCAGTTTCTCAAAATGTTAAACATATCGTTACCATGTGATCCAGAAATTCCACTTTTAGGTATATTCCCAAGAGAAATGAAAACATATGCCACCCAAAAACTTATCTACAAATCTTCATAGCACTATTATTCATACTAGCCAAAAAAGTAGAAACCATCCAGATATTCATCAACTGATGAATGTATAAATAAAACATGGTTTATGCATACAACAGAACATTATTTAGACTTAGAAGGTAATGATGTATTTACATATGTCATAACATGACTGAAACTTGACAATGTTATGCTGAGTGAGAGAAACCAGAGCCAGTCATAAAATACCACGTTTTGTATGATTTCATTCATGTGAAATGTCTAGAATAGACAAATCTATACAGACAGAAAGTTCATTTTCTCTTGCCTCAGGTTGGGGGAGTGGATGGACAGGAATGGAGAGTGACTGATTGCTAATGGGTATGGGATTACTTTGGTGGGGGGGAGGTGATGAAAATGTTCTAAAATTATATTGTGGTGCTGTTCAATTCTGCGAATATGCTTAAAAAGGTGAACTATAAGATTTAAATAAATTTAAATGTATGTGAATTAGTTCATGAGTCTCTTTTGAAAATTTGCCTTTTAAGTGGCTTTCATTCTGCAGCTCTACTTCATGAAATGTATCGAAGTGCAGCTGAAACGCAACGAATTAACACAATCACAAAAATCGCTATTTTAAAGGGTATATCTGGATACTTATGTTTCATTTTATTTGCTTTTAATAAAAATTGTTTGAGAAACATCTGCGAGAACAGTGGATGACTTTTTCTCAGCTGTTTTATAATAGGCTAACTGTTTCATCCGAGGGCCTGAAGGGTATGCTTTATGACTGATTTCACATGTAATGACTCCGCATCCATGTCACAGCCCAGCTCATGAAAGGTAATAAGCAGGAGATGTGATGGGAAATGCCACAGGGCGTTCTTCTGGCTCTATGTCTACAAATAAAGGCCAGTGTGTCAGAAGGCACCTCCACCACCCTGGGCCTCCCTTCTCATCTGTTATAAAAATGCAAGTGTTGAAAAAGACGGTCTCTGTGGGTCTTTGTGTCTCTGACATTCTGGATGTGTGAGATGATCATGTACTTGTTAATTAATATTCATATATCAAGGATGGAAGGCAAGGGCAAATCTGGGTGAAATCGAAGCAAATTTGTCAGTGGAAGTAAATTTTTGATGTTGAATGCTGAAATGTAATGGCCTAAATGACCATCAGATATGCCTGGGAGCACAGTCTCTCCAAGGTCATCAATACTACTATTCTTTAGGGAATCAGCCAAATAGCACACTAGAGGCTAGATGGGAATTAAAACTAACCTGACTTTTCAGAATGAAAACCTTTAAAGGAGGGTACAAAATTACTTATTATAGTTAGATGCTATATTTATTTGCTGTTTTCCCTAGGAAAATTGACTTTTTTAAATGAAGGCTTCTGTAGTTATTGCTGGTGGGGAAAAAAAGTGGGCAATTTTGAAATAATTAAATCCTCCATATAGGTTTCTTTCATATAACTCTTCTATCCTTTTGTTCTCTGAGGATCTTGCAAAGCAAGGCACCTTAGGAAAAATACAGCAGAACACAACTCTTTTTTTCTCATCTTTCTTTTTGTGTGCAATAAAAGAGTACCCACAGGAGCTTTCCATCATAGCTCCAAATGTATAAGCTAAATCTAATTGCCACCTACATTAGCTAATCTCATGTTTAAATCATGTTGATGGCATCTTATCAAGACTTTGAAAATTGCTTAAGCATTATCTGTTTACTTGAAAGAATTGTAAGCTAGACATTGCTCAAGGAATTTTTTAAAATTCAAGTTTATTCCCTTAAATTTCACCTCATTTCTTTTACTATGTATGTAAATTGGTCAGCTGTTCAGTGAATGAAAATCTTCTACCCACAGAATAAGAAAAGGAAACTAGACACTTACCCTTTATCTGAGTAACAAAGTATAAATGAATATAAAGTGAATACAGCTATAAAATATATTCTAAATAAATGAATATAAAGTACATGTAGACTATTTGACACAGGAACAGAATATGAGATGCATTAGACAGAGATTGTAAAATATTAAATTCAAGTGAATACTTATTTAAAATAAAAGAAACTGTTAAAGTACAAACTTCTAAAAAGTGGTAAAGAGCATGTTACAAAATCCAGAAGAAATGTATAATACTTTTATTAATTAACTACCTGATACATTTCCATTAATAGAAGACTTGTACTCCTACAGCTTTAGCTTACCCCATCTTATAGCAATGATTTTTTCCCCCAAAATATCTAATTAAGAAGCATGGTATTTTTGTCCATTTATGTTCTGTCTGGTGTTTCATAAATATTAAGGGATCATGATTTTTCTGAAAAAAGTCATTAGCCATCGTGGAATGGAGTAGTGCTTATCATAAGTCATAATGGAAGATGAGTGACAGGGTTAGTTGCCCAGTTGTTTCCCATTCTTTGCGACCCCATAGACTGTAGGCTCCTCTGTCCATGGTATTCTCCAGGTGAGAATACTGGAGTGGGTTGCACTCCCTTCTCCCTGGCATCTTCCTAACCCAGGGATCAAACCCAGGTCTCTTGCATGGCAGATGGGTCCTTTACTGTCTGAGCCACCAGGGAAACCAAGAGTATGTATCAAAATCAATGACCAGCTATGGCTGATCTTCACGTCCTTCTGTTGACTGTACAAACTGACATTTTCTTTTCTGTCCTTTTCATCTTCCTGCTGCTTTTTCACTTCTCGCTTGAGAAGGTCCTAGTCCTTATCAACATCTTTATGTCTTCTGTCTCCACTTTTATTAACTATAATTCTTGGTTGTGCTTAGTTGCTCAGTCATATCTGACTCTTTGTGACCCCATATAGCCTGCCAGGACCCTCTGTCCATGGGAATTCTCCAGGCAAGAATATTGGAGTGGGTCGTCACATCCTCCTCTAGGGGATCTTCCCAAGCCAGGGATCAAACCCAGGTCTCCCACATTGCAGGAGGATTCTTTACCGTCTAAGCCACCAGGGAAGCTGGTATACTTACTCTTACAGTTAATACTGTACACATTGACTTATTACTGAATGTTAGGGGTTTGGCCACTTGAATACTTCCCTCTTCAGGTTTTTTTTAAATCACACCTGCCATTTGGGGTGTGCCATGTCACCTGGAACCACAGGATTTTAGCAGGATAGCATGCATCTGAAATGCTAAAATAATCCAAGAACCTAGCAAGCAAAAAATGTGTCACACACAGTTTATAGAAGCCATTCCAACACCAGTATAGCTAGCAGTGACTTAGCTTTCCCTGTATATTAGCTTCCTATGAATGCTGTAACAAGTTACCACACGTGTGGTGGCTGAGAACACAAACACATTCCCTTGTGGTTCCAGAGGTCAGAAATGTGAAATCAGTTTAACTGGGTCAAGATCAAGCAGGCCACCCTCCCTCAAGAGGCTGTAGGGGAGAATTCATTTCCTTGCCTTTTCCAGCATCCCTTGGCTTGTGAAACATTTCCTCCATCTTCAAAACCAGCAGCATAGCATCTTGCTTCAGTGGCCATTTTGCCTTCTTTTTGTGTCAAATCTTCCTCTGCCTCCTCTTTATAGGTTCACTTGTGATTGCTTTTAGGGCCTTCTCACACAGTCTCCCTGCCTCAAAATTCTTAATCATATCTGAAGTTACCTTTGTCATATAAGGTAACATTCACAGGTAGGAGATAGGACCTAGACATCTCTGGGGGCCACTGTAGAGCCTGCCACACTATCTACATTTTATACATGTAACATGTATGAATCACACATAACCCAAACTAGGTAGATATCCAATTCAAACTCCCATCAGCTTAATTCCCAAAGTGTCCATGGCCACTTAACCATCATAATCCGAAGGGAAACATGACCCAAAAGTTAGAGCAGAAAGAGCAGTCTCAACTAATTGAAGTTAGAATATATTATTTTTATAATTTTTATAAAATCTAGGACTGTATTATATCAACTCAATCATCACAACTTAGGTTTTATAGATGAAGTACTTTAGTTTCAAAGACAGTACAAGTGCCCCAAACAGGAACTTAAAATAGGAGCATGTGCTTGAGGGACCCTCTGACTTAAGCTGCAGCAGCTGCAGGTAAATCCTTCTCTAACATACTATTTACCTCTCCTAGCATTGTGTTTTTGTGTTCTTGGTAGTAAACAAGAGAGACTATATTTGTAGTCAAAGGTATCTCTATGCAGATTTTCTAGTACTATCTTGTTTTGTTCATTTTTTTTTTATTGAGGTAAAATTCATATAACCTACAGTTCAGTACATTTCACTCCACTCACAGTGCTATGTAAACATCACTTCTGCATGCGTGTTTAGTTGCTTCAGTCATGTCCGACTCTTTGTGACCCTATGGACTATAGCCTGCCAGGCTCCTCTGTCCACGAGATTCTCCAAGCAAGAATACTGGAGTAGGCTGCCATGCCCTCCAGGGGATCTTTCTGATCCAGGAATCAAACCCACATCTCTTATGTCTCCTGCATTGGCAGGCTAACTCATTACCACTAGCTCTACCTGGGAAGCCCAAACATCACCTGTCTAGTTCCAAAATATTTTCATCACCTCAAAAGAAAATGACTTCATTAAGTCATTTTCCATTGGAAACCACTAACCTGTTTTCCACCTCTGTAGATTTACCCATTCCAGATAGTCTATATAAATGGAATCATACACTGTGTGACATTTTGTGTTTGACTTCTTTCACTTAGCATAGTTTTCAAGGTTCATCATACTGTATCATGTATCAGTTCAGTTCAGTTACTCAGTCATGTCTCTTTGCGACCCCATGGACTGAAGCATGACAAGCTTCTTCCCTTTGCATCACCAAATCCCAGAGCTTGCTCTAACTCATGTCCATCAAGTTAGTGATGTCATCCAACCATCTCATCCTCTGTCGTCCCCTTTTCCTCCTGCCTTCAATCTTACCTAGCATCAGGGTCTTTTCCAATGAGTCAGTTCTTTGTATCAGGTGGCCCAAAGTATTGGAGCCTCAGCTTCAGCATCAGCCTCACCTTCCAATGAATATTGATTTCCTTTAGGATAGACTAGTTTGATCTCCTTGCAGTCCAAGGAACTCTCAAGAGTCTTCACCAACACAATAGTTCAAAAGCATCAATTCTTCAACACTCAGCTTTCTTTATTGTCCAGCTCTCACACCCACACATGACTACTGGAAAAATCATAGCTTTGACTAGATGGACTTTTGTTGGCAAAGAAATGTCTCTGCTTTTTAATATGCTATCTAGGTTAGTCATAGCTTTTCTTCCAAGGAGCAAGCATCTTTTAATTTCATGGCTGCAGTCACGATATGCAGTGATGATGGAGACCAAGCAAATAAAGCCTGTCACTGTTTCCATTTTTTTTCCTTCTATTTGCCATGAATGATGGAACCATATTCCCTGATCTTAGTTTTTGAATGTTGGGTTTTAAGCCAGCTTTTTCACTCTCCTCTTTCACCTGTATCACTTTTTTCCATAAGGGTGGTATCATCTGCATATCTAAGGTTACTGATATTTCTCCCAGCAATCTTGATTCCAGCTTGTGTTTCATCCAGCCTGGCATTTTGCATGATATACTCTGCACAGAACTTAAGTAAGTAGGATGACAATATACAGCCTTGATGTACTCCTTTCCCAATTTGGAACCAGTCTGTTGTTCCATTTCTGTTCTGACTGTTGCCTCTTGACCTGAATACAGACATCTCAGGAGACAGGTTAGGTGGCCTGGTATTCCCATCTCTTTCAGAATTTTCCACAGTTTTTTGTGATCCACACAGTCAGAGGCTTTGACACAGTCAATAAAGCAGAAATCGATGTTTTTCTGGAATTCTCTTGCTTTTCCAATGATCCAGCAGGTGTTGGCAATTTGACCTCTGGTTCCTCTGCCTTTTCTAAATCCAGCTTGAACATCTGGAAGTTCTCAATTCACATACTGTTGAAGCCTAGCTTGGAGAAATTTCAGCATTACTTTTCTAGCATGTGAGATGAGTGCATTTGTGTGGGAGTTTGAACATTATTTGGCATTGCCTTTCTTTGGGATTGGAATGAAAACTGACCTTTTCCAGTCCTGTGGCCACTGCTGAGTTTTCCAAATTTGCTGGCATATTGAGTGCAGCACTTTCACAGCATCATCTTTTAGGATTTGAAATAACTCAACGGGAATTCCATTACCTCCACTATCTTTGTTTGTAGTGATTCTTCCTTAGTCCCAATTAACTTCACATTCCAGGATGTCTGGCTCTAGGTGAGTGATCACACCATCATGGTTATCTGGATCATTAAGATCTTTCCTATATATTCTTGCCACCTCTTCTTAATGTCTTCTGCTTCTGTTAGGTCCATACCATTTCTGTCCTTTATTGTGCCTATCTTTGCATGATATGTTCCCTTGGTATCTCTAATTTTCTTGAAGAGATCCCTAGTCTTTCCCATTCTATTGTTTTCCTCTATTTCTTTGCAATGATCACTGAGAAAGGCTTTCTTACCTCTCCTTGTTATTCTTTGGAACTCTGCATTCAGATGGATATATTTTTTCCTTTTCTCCTTTGCCTTTTACTTCTCTTCTTTTCTCAGCTATTTGTAAGGCCTCCTCAGACAACCATTTTGCCTTTTTGCATTTCTTTTTTGGGGGGATGGTCTTGATCTCTGCCTCCTGTACAATGTCATGAACCTCCATCCACAGTTTTTCAGGCACTCTGTCTATTAGATATAATCCCTGTAATCTATTTGTCATTTGTATAATCATAAGGGATTTGATTTAGGACATACATGAATGGTCTAGTGGTTTTCCCTACTTTCTTCAATTTAAGTCTGAATTTGGAAATGAGGAGTTGATAATCTGAACCACAGTCAGCTCCCAGTCTTATTTTTGCTGACTGTATAGAGCTTCTCCATCTTTGGCTGCAAAGAATATAATCAATCTGATTTGAGTATTGACCATCTGGTGATGTCCATGTGTAGAGTCTTCTCTTGTATTGTTGGAAGAGGGTGTTTGCTATGACCAGCATGTTCTCTTGGGAAAACTCTGTTAGCCTTTGCCCTGCTTCATTTTGTACTCCAAGGTCAAACTTGCCTGTTACTCCAGGTATCTCTTGACTTCTTACTTTGGCATTCCAGTCTCCTATGATGAAAAGGACATCTTTTTTGGTGTTAGTTCTAGAAGGTCTTGTAGGTCTTCATAGAACCATTCAACTTCAGCTTNACAATCTGTGGAAAACTGAATGACTATATGAAACAGCAATGTTTTTCCAGTTTGAGGAATAAGTATATAGTTCCAGATTAAAAGAATAGAAGAGCTGGGAAATTGAATGGGGTGGGAGAGGATACCATGCAAATGAAAATCACAAAGGAGAATGAAGATTTGAACTATGTATCTAAGCACCACTCAAATTATGAGTAACTTCTAACTTGCACACCCATAGAGGAAACGCCATTAGACCCCAACAGAAACCAATAGCTCAGGAATTACAGCAGAGATTTCAATATTACTCACTACAAAGGAACGAAATTCTGATGTTTGAGTACAGATAGATGGATAATATTAGAAAAGGATCACTCTTCAAGGAAAATAACAGAACCCAGAGTCTCTACAATATATGAGCCACAAAATCTAGTATATTATTTAAAATAACCAAATGTAAAAGAAATTGAAAAATATGATATTTTAACAAAAGCCAACAGTAGAAAGAGACATTGAGATGGTGTACATGTTGGAATTTGAACACAAGAACTTTAAATTAACTATTATAAGTATGTTCAAGATTAAAGAAATGTGTTGTCATACATATATATATATATGGGGAATTTCAGGCAAGAAATAAAAACTGTGGAGAAATAAGGAAATAGAAGTTCTAAAACTGAGGAATACAATATCTGATATGAACATTTTCCTTGATGGGCTTACCAGCGATATCAGAAGAAAATATCAGTAAACTTGAAGACAGGTCAAGAGGAATTTCCAATATGAAGAATACAGAGGAAAAAAATACTAATTAAATTCTACACTTTCTAAATAATGGAATGTAATTTCGTATATCAACTGGAATGTTCATTGTCATATCATTTGCAACTCTCTTCACTTAAAATCCAGTGCTTTTCAAACCACAGCAGATTTGCTTGAAAATTTTAATATATCTGTAAGAACTGAATTAGTCTCTTGGAGGGTAACACCTAAGCTTCTAAATTTTTGTTGTTGTCAATTCCCCAGTGATTCCACTATGCAGTCTAGCTCTGCCTTATTCAACCACATGCACATCATTAATTTTCTCCAAATTCAATTTTCTTTTCTATATGAAAGCCAGTTTTGACCATAAACTTGACCATTTAGTTACTTTGCAACTACAGTACATCCATTTATTCAACCAATATTTACAATTGACTATATTTCAGTTATATGCTAGACCCAGAAATGTAGTTGAAAATTATCTAAGTTATTTTGCGTAGGTTTAAAGACAAAAAGAGAAGTATACTCAGTTTATCAAAAAGAAATGTAAAGTTCCAAGAATAGAACTACATTATTCCATGAAATTCCCAACTGCTTTTATAATATGGGCTGAAGTTCTGCTAATATACAAGAGTATGACTACACCATGTCACATAGAAATGGTTTAACTTTCAGGTAAATTATCTTCAAGCATTAAAAAATTTCTATCAATGCCTTTAAAAGATATTTTATTTATAGATGCTTTTTTTGGAGTTTGCTTGTCTGAAAATCCTTCAATCATAAGTTGATAAATGATTATCTATTTTCAAGTTGTGAAATGCTGATTAATGTGGCACAGGCTTGGATTATAAAGTAGGGATTTTTAAAAACCATGTCACATAGAAATGGTTTAACTTTCAGGTAAATTATCTTCAAGCATTAAAAAATTTCTATCAATGCCTTTAAAAGATATTTTATTTATAGATGCTTTTTTTGGAGTTTGCTTGTCTGAAAATCCTTCAATCATAAGTTGATAAATGATTATCTATTTTCAAGTTGTGAAATGCTGATTAATGTGGCACAGGCTTGGATTATAAAGTAGGGATTTTTAAAAATTAGCCAAGTTCATAACATACATGATATATACATATTTTAAATTATTATCATTAATAATTTTCTTCTGCTTTAGTCAAATTTGTTCTAGTTTGAGACCAAAGTTGACTGTAGTGATTAGATTAAATGCTTTATATATTTCACAGATATACTATCCAAGATCCCTCATAAATTATATTTTAAACTTTCACTTTTAGTTCTTCCAGAATTTAATGAGTTTTTCCCCCGATACAAAATAAGTTTAATGAAGCTCAAAATGCATTGAAATTTTATGTTTTTGATTGAAAAATGATGAGTTACTATGATTTTTTAAAATCTTACTCATTTAAATAAGTTCCGCTCTATATCACATACAGATTAGCTGTGTACATGGCATCAGTCTTTAGGAGTAAAAAACATACTGTGCTCTATGCTTACATCTGCCTTGACAAGTATGTAAAGTTTCCCATCATTTTTATTTTTTATTTTTATTTTTTGTATTTATTTATTTTTTTACACAAACTCCCAAACATGAACCCCCCTCCCACCTCCCACCCCACATCNCTGTGATTTTCATTCTTTCTGCCCTCTGGTGGATAGGAAGCTTCTTGAAGCTTCCTGATGGGAGAGACTGACTGTTGATCATGTATCACTTCATTTTTTTTTATGGCTGAATAACTTTCCATTGCATGAATAGAATCCATGTGTTTATCCATTCATCAGACACTTGAATCATTTCCAACTTTTAGCTACTATGAATAATGCTGTTACAAATATTTATAAGCATTCTCCACACAATACCATCCTGTATGTTTTCCCTATACCATTGCATAATTCTACACTAGTTGGACTGATTGATTTATCTTATAATTGAATTCTGACCCTCTCTACCCAGAGATATCATTAGATTCCACAACTTAAGGGTTCAGTCCTACAAGATTGCCTTACAACTCTAGATGCCAGTTTCAAGCCCAGGTTGCAACCTGTGCTTCTGACTACAGATTAAAGCTTCCAACAGCCTCTCCTTAGTTCAATTAATTTGCTAGAGTGGCTCACAGAACTCAAAGAAGCAGTTTACTTACCTTGACCAGCTTATTTCAAAAGAATACAGCTCATGGGACTTCCCTGGTGGTCCAATGGCTAAGACTCTGTGCTTCCAAAGTAGGAGGGCCAGGTTTGATTCCTGGTCACAGAACTAGATCTCACATGCCACAATGAAGAGTTCACATACCACAACTAAAGATCTTGCATGCCTCAACTAAGACCCAGTGCAGCTAATTAAGTAAATAAAGTTTAAAAAGTACATAGCTCAGGAACAGCAGGATGGGAGAGACATGAAGGACGAAGTGTTGGGAAGGGCCAGAGGCTCCCCAGATCTCCATGTGCTCACCAACCTGGAAGTTCTCCAAAATGCCTCATTTTGGGTTTTTACGGTGACTTCATTACATAGGCGCCTTCCCAGGTGATGCAGTTGATAAAGAATCTGCCAGCCAATGTAGGAAACTCTTGTTCAGTCCCTGGGTTGAGAAGATCCCCTGAAGTAGGAAATATCAACCCACCCCTGTATTGCCTGGAAAATCCCATGGACAGAGGACTTGGTGGGTTACAGTTCACAAGGTCACAAAGAGTCAGACACAACTAGCACACACACATTAATAGACATGATTGTCACTGGCCATTTATTAACTCAACTTCCAGCCCCTTCCTCCACCAGGTGGTCAGGGGGATGGGCCAAGGTTCCAACCCGCTTAACACATGATCTGTTTTCCTGCCAACAAGCCCTGGTCATCAGGAGATTTCCAAAAGTCACTTTAAGATCCTCATGTAAGAAATTCCAAAGGTTTTAGGAGCTGTGATCCACAAATGGGGTGAAAACCAAATATATATTTCTTATTATAAATCACAATATCACACTCATGTATAAGTTTTTGTTTGAATGCCTGTGTTCAATTCATTTGGTAGAATTGCTGGTTCAGTAATAATTTTATGTTTAATTTTGAGGATATCCAGGGGTTTTTGCAATTTGAACTTTGTTACTAAGTGAAGAATAAAAAGCAATTTTCTTAACATGGTCATGTAGAGTTATTTTGAGGGGAGACTGGCTAAGAAAGTCGAAGAAGAGAAAATGAAACATCCTAGATCAGCTTCTCAGTGGCTTTTGATCAAGGCTGCACACTGGAATCACCTGGGTAAATTTTTTCCACTGGCAATTAAATGTCATGGGAAAACTTGACTGAAAGAGGTTAAAAAAAAAACAAACCTGGAAAAAAAAAGGTGACTCCACCAAACATCTACCCCAGAATGTTTGAGTGGAGTTCCACCAGCCAGCCAAAGCCATGATGGCTAGTAGCACTGAGAGAGAGTCCTGCCCTAACCCATATGTAATATCTTCTCCAGCTCTGGGAAGACTAGACATGAGAGAGTCCTGAAGAAAAGTGAAATGACTCAGAATCATTTCAATTGCTCATACTTGTCAGCAAACCATTTGAATTAAAATGACAGTTGCTGAATTAAAACATCCCTGTTGGGAGATCTTACAATAGCAGGGGCCATGAGATAGAAACAGGTGGTAGGAGGCACTTACCAAAAGGAAAGCAGAGAGGTCAAAGACGGCCATGTCACCACACTGGGACTCTTGTAGTAGGATATTGTTGAATATATGCCTAACAGCCACTTGTCCACCTTCCTGGCTCAGTAACCCTATAGAGCAATCTGCCAGCCCCAGGAATTAAATTATGATATATGTAAGTCAGCACTTTCTAAGCTATGGAATATGATACACTTGTGAGTCATAAAGTAAATTTTGTGAGTCAAAACCAGCAACAACAAATTGTATTTTTTTTAATAAAAGACATCAACAAATGTTACAATGTTAACAAAGTTTTGTGAGTTAAACTAATAATACATTAAACATACTCAAGAATTTAGATGCATCTTACTTTTTAAAAAATAAAGTCATGTATTTTAGACTTTAGTATATAAAGTCACTTAAATAAAGACAAGAATCACACTTTCTCAGGGCTTTTACTATATAATAAAGTCAACAGAAAAGTGAGCCCTTGAAAAGAATGGCTAAATCCATTAATCAGTAAATGTCCATAGAGTAAATCTGTAGAGTACAACAAATATTGTGTTTCATATATATTGCGGAAATTTTTTCCCCAACCCAAACTATTTATAGGAAAATAAGCTATGTTTTCTATCTTGAACCCTTGGAGCATATTTCAAACAATAATAATAATAACTAATTTTTATTAAAAAGCAGAGACATTACTTTGCCAACAAAGGTCCATCTAGTCAAAGCTATGGTTTTTCCTGTGGTCATGTATGGATGTGAGAGTTGGACTATAAAGAAAGCCGAGCACTGAAGAACTGATGCTTTTCAACTGTGGTGTTGGAGAAGACTCTTGAGAGTCCCTTGGACTGCAAGGAGATCAAACCAGTCCATCCTAAAGGAAATCAGTCCTGAATATTCATTGGAAGGTCTGATGCTGAAGCTGAAACTGCAACACTTTGGCCACCTGAGGCGAAGAACTGACTCATCTGAAAAGACCCTGATGCTGGGAAAGACTGAAGGCAGGAGAAGGAGACGACAGAGGATGAGATGGTTGGATGGTATCACCGACTCAATGGACATGAGTCTGAGTAAATTCCGGGAGTTGGTGATGAACAGGGAGGCCTGGCATGCTGCAGTCCATGGGGTCGCAAAGAGTCGGACACAACTGAGTGACTGAACTGAACTCTTTGTTGAAAATTCTCTTTGCCAGACACTGTTCCAAGCATTTTGATTACATTAGCTCATTTATTCCTCCTAACAACTATTGTGTTTTAAAGATAAAGGACTTTTATGCTCAAAGACATTAAATAACCCCCATGTTTAAAAATAAACTTCTATGTAACTCATAGACCCAAGAAATGAAAGAAATTAGAATACATCTTAAACTGACATAATAAAAGCAATAAACATCAAAATTCATGGGAGTTACTAAAGGTGTGCTTGAAGGATAATTTATAGCTTTTTATGCACACAGAAGAAAATACAAAAATCTGATAATCAAGGATCTAAAGCATTAATTTCACAAAGTTGAAAGAACAGTAAATTAAAGTCAAAGAAACAGAATAAAAGAAATAAAAACACGAACCCAAGGTAAAGAAACAAACACAAAATAGAGAAGTCAGCAAAGCCTAGGACTGTTTCTTCACAAGGGGATACATAATTTGGCTAAATAACAGAGGGAGATACTAGCCCAAAGCTCCTTGGTTTCCTAAGCAAAGCTCTCAGGCTGTAGTGTAAAGAGCAACCCATAGCCACCATCTAGTCCTGCGGCCCTTGAAGCACACAATCTTAATAAAAGCAACTTTGTTTATAGAAGATGGAGCCAGAAATATAAGTGAAATCGGCTTTTATAAATGCACTCAACGGTGAAATCATTCTTGTTGCAACATATTGGCTAAGTTTTTGAAGCCCACATCTTTTCTATGTTAGAGTAACTCTCAAGTTATTATTTTATAGCGAAAATACTGAAAAAATAGTAAATTGCTGCTTATGTGAAACATTTCATTTTACACTGAACAAGAAACAGTCCGATTACTATTTTATACTAAAAGTAGAAGAACTTTGTTAAATAACATTCTCCATGAGATTAACAAATTTACTTGGAAAAGTCTTAAAGTTACCGTGAAGATCCTAGGTGGCAGGAATTGTATACACTTACCTGAAACACTTCCCAACTCCTCGTGTTAATACTCTGCATTCTCTGATATTTCACAAACGTTAATTCAAAGATTTACTGCCCTGGTTTCTCCATTTTACCTAGGGTGTTTACACACCCATTTGAGCCATAAATCTCCGTGGATCTTGGAGTATGGTATCAAGACCAGCAGCAGCGGCAGCGGCACCTGGATTTGTTAAATACGAAAATTCTCAGGCTGCCTCCCACACCTACTGAGTCAAGTCTCTCCAGATGGAGCCCTGCAATGGGGCTTAACAAGCCCTCCAGGTGATTCTAATGCATGCTGGTATTTGAGAACCACTGCTCTCAGTTGAGAAAGTCTTCCAGAAGCATCTCAAAATGTCACTTGCAGTACTAGCTTTAGGCAACTCATAGGGTTCAGCACATCCACAGGTGTTGGAAGTTTTTGCAGAGTTTGGCTCTGATAAAGCAGGAGATGGGTTATCAGAGGTGGAGCTTCCGTAGCTCTCAACAGAAGACAGGTTCTACACTGAGAAAAGGGGCTGTAAACAGCACTTCCCAGCATACTGCAAGAAATGACAGATTTAATGAGCTTATAACACCAAGAAATACTTGCCTGAATATTTGATCACTCACCAGAATATAGCTGTCCCACCCCTGATAAAAGGTCATTAGCAGAAAAATAGAAGTGAAGAAGTCAGTGGGGGAAAAAAAAAACAACCCACAACCACTATTTCAAGGACAGCCAATTAAAAAATGACTCAATAGAATAAAAATAAGATGCACCAGCACTTTATCACCAATTATGCTAAGGTAGCTAAGGTAACAGTGGCTATATTTACTCACCTACACTTTACCCTGCCTTATTCCTGCCTCTATTTTGAGAAGAAAATGAAGAAAAATGTTTCCCCTGAGTTTCCCCAAGATCACACTTTTTCAACTTAAAAAAAAAAAAAAAAAAAAGTTGTCACAATAGCCAGGAGAGTCTCCTGGGAGTTTAGGAACATTAATCTCTTAACAAAGAAGAACAGAACCCTTGCCTTTCCAGCTATGTTTTCTTGTTGTTCATTTTTATTTTTTAATGTACTTTCTCCCTTCCAAACCAGACAAGAGATTAAACTGCAGTTCTGCGTGAAACTGCAATGATAATTGGTAAGGGAGAGGATAAAGAAACGTGGGCACACTTTACACTTCTCTCTCCTTTTTACCTGATTTCTCACACTGTGTCCAGGTGATAGCATCACCAAGTAGAATTTTCTATAGGTCAAGGCTCTGGCCACCCTTTGGGGGACAGAAGAGCATTGGGCTGGGGGTATAGTAGCCTTCTCTCCTGTCTCCACAGTATCAAGGCACAGGTGCGAATTCTGCCTTTTTTTGGAAAAACATCTTTTTACAATTGTTTTTTCTACTTATTTAAACTATAAACATTTGATAAATGCTCATTTTAACAAAAGAATCCAAAGATGCATCTATAATATCAGTAATGTTTAAATAAATCTGTAATGAACATTTGTGGGGAAATCTTCTGTTGTATGAATTTAGGTGGGATCAGATTCAAAGAGCAAGACAAAGGATTCACACATCCCATCTCCCCATCTACCCACCCTCTCATGCTCAGGCTGCAACAACACTCCTACTGGAGTATTACATCTAAAGGAAGTGATACAAGACTCCATGGCCAGTTGGCAGCAGTGCAGGTGAAAGTCTCAACAGCAAACTTGCTAGCAGGAACACGCGAAGCCACGTTACTTAATGGTGTGACCTCTCCTATGACCTCCTGTACCAAGGCCCTGCCAAACTCCCAAGCCTCGTGCTTCAGTCTTAATCTTCCAAACAGTTTTGTGAGCCCCTTTCAGCCCATACTTTGGAATATTCTCAATAGTGGCAAACGTTTTCCCTTTAAGGGTAGATTTGAGTTTTGAAACAGCCAAAAGACATTTGGAAACAAGCGATGATACTAACTCATACTATATATGGACAAACACATTCATACACACAAATGAGATATGATTATAAAGTTTTGACATTTTCCTGCCTGAAAAAGACAAAGAAAATGATGCCAAAAATGTTTTGAGCAATGGAAACATTGTTAAAATGAGTGCATTTTAACACTTCTTAATATCACTCTTTAAAAGGATGGAACTAATTTGAATGTTTATTCTTATATTTGTAAATTAAAATCATCTCATTACTGCCTACTTAGTGTGCTACTCATCTCAGCCCAGACACAACAGGACCTCACAGAGACCCTAGAAATACTACATAATTGATATGACAAAGCTAGGCTTCCAGATACATAATTTAATTACTTTAAACCTAGAAAATAACAACTCTGCTCTATTCTGCCTAGTATTATACTCCTTACACTGTAATAAAGCAAATTAGCTTTGTCCTGATGGTTTGTTTACCTACCTAAATACACTATTTAGAATAGCATTTTTATGATCTTCAGTAGAAGCAAATGTTTGAATTATCTTGTTTTAAATTACTGTGCACTTTCGATACTCTTACCTATCTGTTTCTAGTAGGAGGTGCTGAGCTGTATTTTTCTTTTTAGTTCTATGCCATGAACTGGGCATTAAGGTTTTAATTTTCTCCTGTGAGTTTTCTGATTTTATTGAGATAGGTTTCACATACCATACAGTTCACCCACTGAAGGGTAAAATTCAATGGTTTTTAATATATTTGCAGTTGTTCACCCAACACAGCTGTGATTTAAGAGGCATCAGCCAAAGGAAGAGAGACAGAAGAGGAACTCCTCAAATTAGGTACAAATCCATATTGTGATTATTTTGCCTGATACACCCAAAGCATGTAGCTTTGGGGTAGCAAATTCATCCACCCTCCACAGAAATGGCAGGAGGTGAGAGGGAAAGGAAAGCAAAGTAGTTTATTTATGGTAGCTGGTCCAATCTTACTATAAGGCTCTACTTTGTGGGCACTAAGAAAGTCAAGATTTGCCCAGTAATCCTGGACAAATATAAAATTTAAATATATCAGATGCCTTCTTATTTGACATAATCAAGACTGATTATTTGATTTAAAAGTCAAGTGAGGAATCATGAAATATTTAACAAATAGCTATCATAATTATTTCCATTTAAACCATATGTATTTAATAAAATGAGTCCTTTCAGCCTGTCAAGATGATATATGCTTTTTCATCACATAGTCCTTCCACTTCTTCATTATAATATTGATTCTGTCTGAAACTTAATATTGATGGTGAAATGTAGGGCATCATTGGCTACTGTTAGTTCTGAAATCGATTCTCTTTCTTTTTTTCCAAACAGATCAATTAGCTTAATTCAGAGAATATATGATTTATTCATTATTCATGTCACTATGATCTGAATGTTTGTATCCCCCAACAAAATCTGTATGTTGAAACTCTAATTTCAATGTGATTGTATTAGGAGATGGGCCTGTGGGAAAGAATTAACTTGAGAAGTCTCCACCCTCATGAATGGCATTAGTGCCCTTATAAGAAGAGGCAACAAGCTAGCTTTCTTTTTGCCATGTAAGGACACAACAAGAAGCTGGCAGTCTGCAAGCCTGAAAGTGGGATCTCACCAGACAGCAGAGCTGCCAGCACCTTGATCTTGGACTTCCCAGCCTCCAGAACTATGAGAAATAAATGTTTTCTCTTTAAGCCACCTGAGTCTATGGTAATTTGTTACAGAAGCCAAGCAAATTAAATAATCCATTCTTTTATGCCTTCCTATGAAGTCATTAGTACCTTCAATTGTCTCAAATCAATTACTATATTTATGATTATAGTCTTAAAATTCAAAATTTCCTACAGCAGGAACTGGCAAAATTTTTCTGGAAAAGAACAGACTGTAAATATTTTTGGCCTTGTGGGCCATTTGATCACTGCTGCAATTCCTCACTCCTGCCTGTAAGCAGGCAGCTTCTGCGCCAGGATCCTATGTGGTAGTGGGTCTCTGCTCTTACAGGCTCCTCACACTAGTCTCTTCACTCTGAGCTATAGCACCTCTGAGGCTGTGGAAAACTTTAGACATGATCCCTTGTACACCAAGCGCAGGCCCTGGGGAGCCAGGCACACAGCCTCCGTCTTCTTCCTCCAGGTTCCTTCAAGGTGACTCCATGATGGTGCTCTCACACTGCACTGGTCATGGCCCAGAGTGACAGGTTTGTGTGGACCAAGAACCAGAGTCCTTGCCTCCCTCATGCTTTGACAGGGAGCAGAGCACTCTATCAAGCATTCTCAGACCCCTCCGTGCCTTTCCTGACGTTTCTGTTCTCTCCGTTTGACTCACAGTTCTAAGATGGAGAAATCAAAGACCTTAAAGGAAAAGCAGGAACCATTATCTTATAAAACCGAAAGGGTAAACCCTCTGCTTGCTGCTGCTAAGTCACTTCAGTCGTGTCCGACTCTGTGTGACCCCAGAGATGGCAGCCCACCAGGCTCCCCCATCCCTGGGATTCTCCAGGCAAGAATACTGGAGTGGGTTGCCATTTCCCTCTCCAATGCATGAAAGAGAAAAGTGAAAGTGAAGTCGCTCAGTCTGTCCGACTGTTAGCGACCCCATGGACTGCAGCCCACCAGGCTACTCCGTCCATTGGATTTTCCAGGCAAGAGTACTGGGGTGGGGTGCCATTGCTTGCTCTAATCCAGATCCTTCTTCCTAGAGAAATCAAAGCCTCTGGACCCAGAAAGGATAGTCTATGCTCTGAGCTAAGGCGCATCAGTCATGTCCAACTCTTTGTGACCCATGGACCCCATGAGCCTTTGTCCACGGGATTCTCCAGGCAAGAATACTGGAGTGGGTTGCCATGCCCTCCTCCAGGAGATCTTCCCCACCCAGGGATCAAACCCACGTCACTTACATCTCCTGCACTGGCAAGTGGGTTCTTTACCACTAGTGCCCCTGGGAAGTCTATGATCTAGCCCTAACAAAATTTTCTTTTAATATGTTCCAGGGCTGTAAAGAAATTTGGGAAATTCTTTTTTTCTTGACAAAAATCAACACTTTCATGCTGCCAGTGCTATTGAAAAACATCCTATTATAACTAAAGGCTGATCATTGACTTTTTTTTTTGCATTCTTATTAAAAAGTCCTAACTCACTCTTAGTTCTAAAATTTCCCCTTTTCCCACCCACAGCTACAGAAAGATGTCTCCACCTGACTAGGAATAAGGTCATATATATAGACATTCAAGAGAGGAGAATACAAAGTATATTTCAAAAAACTTTACTTCCTATTAACTTTCATTAACTGAAGAAAATAAATGAACAAGTTGGAAGTTTATCTTGTGAAGAAAGATTGAAACAGAAAAAAGGCTCAGAGAACATTCAAGAATGTTTACTCAATACACAAAGTCACTGAGATCATGAATATCTGTCCCTAGAAAATAAAAATATATCCAAAGGAATTTGACATCAGGATCTTGAAGAGATAGTTGCACTCCAGTGTTCACTGGAACATTAGTCACAGTCCAAGATATGGGAGCCACCCAAGTACCCATTGATGGACAAGTGGATGAAGAAACGGTGGTATATGCATACAGTGGAATAGTATTTAGCCTTAAAAAGAAAATCTTGCCACTTGTGACATGGATAAACCTGGAGGACATGATATGAAATAAGCCAGACACAGAAGGATAAACATTTATTACCTGATACCACTTATATGAGAAATCTACAACAGTCAAACTTAAAGAAGGAGGGAGTAGGTGATTACCAGCGGATTAGGGGAGGCGAAAACAGAGAGGTATTAGTCAAAGGGCACAAAGCTTCAGTTATGCAAGATGGGCAAATCCTAGAGAGCTACCACGTAACATAGTGCCAGTAGCTAACAATACCATATTCTGTACTTAAATATTTGCTAAGAGGGTAGATCTTATGTTAAGTGTTCTTATCACACACACAAAAATAATATTAAATAAAGAGGGCAGGAGGAAACTTTTGGAGGTGATAGAAGTTTATGGCACAGATATGGTGCTTGTCCATGAATGTACACTTATCTCCTAAACCATAAAGTTGTACACATTGAAACTGTATAGCTTTTTTATGTCAATCATAACTCAACAAAGTAGTTTAAAGGAGAGAGGAAAATAAAATGCCACATTTTATAAAATCTAGGAACCTCATTTTTGTGCACTTAAAAAAAATGTTTAATGCTACCAATTAAACTGTGACACAGAATCAACTGAAAAATGTATCCTAGTTTCAGAGAAACTGAATCATGGAAATTCTGCTGATACCTGAAGAGGGTGCTGAACAATCAAAGTGCCTAGTTAATAGGAAAATATAGGCCTGTCTGACAGCAGAATGACTGGCCCAAGAAATTCTCAGAAACACAGAGCTACTTTGAAGATATTTTCTGGGAAATGTGCCCAAGCTATAGAAACTTTGATGATCACTATACCCAGTTTGGTTCTGCTTAAAGAATAGCAATCTAATCCCTGCCAATTATCCTTTCTTACCATCTGCATACTCTTGACATGAATAAATGATAGAAAAAATTACCTTTCATTAAAATAATACAAATAAAACATAAAAAGAATATAAAAATTTTTACGACTTCATCATTCTAGACTCTGTCAAAACAAATTGAACAATCAGAAAGCCATAGCATCTAAGTATGAAAAATGTTAGCTGTTTATAGTCCCCTATTTCTATCTACTAAGGATTTAACAAAAGTTTATACAACTGGGCTTTTGATTCTGAAAATATTTCACATTGATAATGGGAATATTCTGCATCTTCTGGTTCATACAAGGCTAATCAAAAACAATTTAATGAAATGAGGAATAATTTAGAGATGCTTATTTAATAATCTCATTTTATATTGTCAATTAAGGGAAAAAAAACAAATAACCTCGGTTTTGACTTAATGATAAAATTTGAAACCAGGAGTCATGGCATGAGTCACTTGATCTAATAGGACAACTTGAAGCCCTATGGCAGCTCTAATACCACCTTTCCAAACTATTGAAGATTACCATAAAGGATAATTTATAGCTTTTTATGCACACAGAAGAAAATACAAAAATCTGATAATCAAGGATCTAAAGCATTAATTTCACAAAGTTGAAAGAACAGTAAATTAAAGTCAAAGAAACAGAATAAAAGAAATAAAAACATGAACCCAAGGTAAAGAAACAAACACACAATAGAGAAGTCAGCAAAGCCTAGGACTGTTTCTTCACAAGGGGATACATAATTTGGCTAAATAACAGAGGGAGATACTAGCCCAAAGCTCCTTGGTTTCCTAAGCAAAGCTCTCAGGCTGTAGTGTAAAGAGCAACCCATAGCCACCATCTAGTCCTGCGGCCCTTGAAGCACACAATCTTAATAAAAGCAACTTTGTTTATAGAAGATGGAGCCAGAAATATAAGTGAAATCGGCTTTTATAAATGCACTCAACAGTGAAATCATTCTTGTTGCAACATATTGGCTAAGTTTTTGAAGCCCACATCTTTTCTATGTTAGAGTAACTCTCAAGTTATTATTTTATAGCGAAAATACTGAAAAAATAGTAAATTGCTGCTTATGTGAAACATTTCATTTTACACTGAACAAGAAACAGTCCGATTACTATTTTATACTAAAAGTAGAAGAACTTTGTTAAATAACATTCTCCATGAGATTAACAAATTTACTTGGAAAAGTCTTAAAGTTACCGTGAAGATCCTAGGTGGCAGGAATTGTATACACTTACCTGAAACACTCCCCAACTCCTCGTGTTAATACTCTGCATTCTCTGATATTTCACAAACGTTAATTCAAAGATTTACTGCCCTGGTTTCTCCATTTTACCTAGGGTGTTTACACACCCATTTGAGCCATAAATCTCCGTGGATCTTGGAGTATGGTATCAAGACCAGCAGCAGCGGCAGCGGCACCTGGATTTGTTAAATACGAAAATTCTCAGGCTGCCTCCCACACCTACTGAGTCAAGTCTCTCCAGATGGAGCCCTGCAATGGGGCTTAACAAGCCCTCCAGGTGATTCTAATGCATGCTGGTATTTGAGAACCACTGCTCTCAGTTGAGAAAGTCTTCCAGAAGCATCTCAAAATGTCACTTGCAGTACTAGCTTTAGGCAACTCATAGGGTTCAGCACATCCACAGGTGTTGGAAGTTTTTGCAGAGTTTGGCTCTGATAAAGCAGGAGATGGGTTATCAGAGGTGGAGCTTCCGTAGCTCTCAACAGAAGACAGGTTCTACACTGAGAAAAGGGGCTGTAAACAGCACTTCCCAGCATACGGCAAGAAATGACAGATTTAATGAGCTTATAACACCAAGAAATACTTGCCTGAATATTTGATCACTCACCAGAATATAGCTGTCCCACCCCTGATAAAAGGTCATTAGCAGAAAAATAGAAGTGAAGAAGTCAGTGGGGGAAAAAAAAAACAACCCACAACCACTATTTCAAGGACAGCCAATTAAAAAATGACTCAATAGAATAAAAATAAGATGCACCAGCACTTTATCACCAATTATGCTAAGGTAGCTAAGGTAACAGTGGCTATATTTACTCACCTACACTTTACCCTGCCTTATTCCTGCCTCTATTTTGAGAAGAAAATGAAGAAAAATGTTTCCCCTGAGTTTCCCCAAGATCACACTTTTTCAACTTAAAAAAAAAAAAAAAAAAAAAAGTTGTCACAATAGCCAGGAGAGTCTCCTGGGAGTTTAGGAACATTAATCTCTTAACAAAGAAGAACAGAACCCTTGCCTTTCCAGCTATGTTTTCTTGTTGTTCATTTTTATTTTTTAATGTACTTTCTCCCTTCCAAACCAGACAAGAGATTAAACTGCAGTTCTGCGTGAAACTGCAATGATAATTGGTAAGGGAGAGGATAAAGAAACGTGGGCACACTTTACACTTCTCTCTCCTTTTTACCTGATTTCTCACACTGTGTCCAGGTGATAGCATCACCAAGTAGAATTTTCTATAGGTCAAGGCTCTGGCCACCCTTTGGGGGACAGAAGAGCATTGGGCTGGGGGTATAGTAGCCTTCTCTCCTGTCTCCACAGTATCAAGGCACAGGTGCGAATTCTGCCTTTTTTTGGAAAAACATCTTTTTACAATTGTTTTTTCTACTTATTTAAACTATAAACATTTGATAAATGCTCATTTTAACAAAAGAATCCAAAGATGCATCTATAATATCAGTAATGTTTAAATAAATCTGTAATGAACATTTGTGGGGAAATCTTCTGTTGTATGAATTTAGGTGGGATCAGATTCAAAGAGCAAGACAAAGGATTCACACATCCCATCTCCCCATCTACCCACCCTCTCATGCTCAGGCTGCAACAACACTCCTACTGGAGTATTACATCTAAAGGAAGTGATACAAGACTCCATGGCCAGTTGGCAGCAGTGCAGGTGAAAGTCTCAACAGCAAACTTGCTAGCAGGAACACGCGAAGCCACGTTACTTAATGGTGTGACCTCTCCTATGACCTCCTGTACCAAGGCCCTGCCAAACTCCCAAGCCTCGTGCTTCAGTCTTAATCTTCCAAACAGTTTTGTGAGCCCCTTTCAGCCCATACTTTGGAATATTCTCAATAGTGGCAAACGTTTTCCCTTTAAGGGTAGATTTGACTTTTGAAACAGCCAAAAGACATTTGGAAACAAGCGATGATACTAACTCATACTATATATGGACAAACACATTCATACACACAAATGAGATATGATTATAAAGTTTTGACATTTTCCTGCCTGAAAAAGACAAAGAAAATGATGCCAAAAATGTTTTGAGCAATGGAAACATTGTTAAAATGAGTGCATTTTAACACTTCTTAATATCACTCTTTAAAAGGATGGAACTAATTTGAATGTTTATTCTTATATTTGTAAATTAAAATCATCTCATTACTGCCTACTTAGTGTGCTACTCATCTCAGCCCAGACACAACAGGACCTCACAGAGACCCTAGAAATACTACATAATTGATATGACAAAGCTAGGCTTCCAGATACATAATTTAATTACTTTAAACCTAGAAAATAACAACTCTGCTCTATTCTGCCTAGTATTATACTCCTTACACTGTAATAAAGCAAATTAGCTTTGTCCTGATGGTTTGTTTACCTACCTAAATACACTATTTAGAATAGCATTTTTATGATCTTCAGTAGAAGCAAATGTTTGAATTATCTTGTTTTAAATTACTGTGCACTTTCGATACTCTTACCTATCTGTTTCTAGTAGGAGGTGCTGAGCTGTATTTTTCTTTTTAGTTCTATGCCATGAACTGGGCATTAAGGTTTTAATTTTCTCCTGTGAGTTTTCTGATTTTATTGAGATAGGTTTCACATACCATACAGTTCACCCACTGAAGGGTAAAATTCAATGGTTTTTAATATATTTGCAGTTGTTCACCCAACACAGCTGTGATTTAAGAGGCATCAGCCAAAGGAAGAGAGACAGAAGAGGAACTCCTCAAATTAGGTACAAATCCATATTGTGATTATTTTGCCTGATACACCCAAAGCATGTAGCTTTGGGGTAGCAAATTCATCCACCCTCCACAGAAATGGCAGGAGGTGAGAGGGAAAGGAAAGCAAAGTAGTTTATTTATGGTAGCTGGTCCAATCTTACTATAAGGCTCTACTTTGTGGGCACTAAGAAAGTCAAGATTTGCCCAGTAATCCTGGACAAATATAAAATTTAAATATATCAGATGCCTTCTTATTTGACATAATCAAGACTGATTATTTGATTTAAAAGTCAAGTGAGGAATCATGAAATATTTAACAAATAGCTATCATAATTATTTCCATTTAAACCATATGTATTTAATAAAATGAGTCCTTTCAGCCTGTCAAGATGATATATGCTTTTTCATCACATAGTCCTTCCACTTCTTCATTATAATATTGATTCTGTCTGAAACTTAATATTGATGGTGAAATGTAGGGCATCATTGGCTACTGTTAGTTCTGAAATCGATTCTCTTTCTTTTTTTCCAAACAGATCAATTAGCTTAATTCAGAGAATATATGATTTATTCATTATTCATGTCACTATGATCTGAATGTTTGTATCCCCCAACAAAATCTGTATGTTGAAACTCTAATTTCAATGTGATTGTATTAGGAGATGGGCCTGTGGGAAAGAATTAACTTGAGAAGTCTCCACCCTCATGAATGGCATTAGTGCCCTTATAAGAAGAGGCAACAAGCTAGCTTTCTTTTTGCCATGTAAGGACACAACAAGAAGCTGGCAGTCTGCAAGCCTGAAAGTGGGATCTCACCAGACAGCAGAGCTGCCAGCACCTTGATCTTGGACTTCCCAGCCTCCAGAACTATGAGAAATAAATGTTTTCTCTTTAAGCCACCTGAGTCTATGGTAATTTGTTACAGAAGCCAAGCAAATTAAATAATCCATTCTTTTATGCCTTCCTATGAAGTCATTAGTACCTTCAATTGTCTCAAATCAATTACTATATTTATGATTATAGTCTTAAAATTCAAAATTTCCTACAGCAGGAACTGGCAAAATTTTTCTGGAAAAGAACAGACTGTAAATATTTTTGGCCTTGTGGGCCATTTGATCACTGCTGCAATTCCTCACTCCTGCCTGTAAGCAGGCAGCTTCTGCGCCAGGATCCTATGTGGTAGTGGGTCTCTGCTCTTACAGGCTCCTCACACTAGTCTCTTCACTCTGAGCTATAGCACCTCTGAGGCTGTGGAAAACTTTAGACATGATCCCTTGTACACCAAGCGCAGGCCCTGGGGAGCCAGGCACACAGCCTCCGTCTTCTTCCTCCAGGTTCCTTCAAGGTGACTCCATGATGGTGCTCTCACACTGCACTGGTCATGGCCCAGAGTGACAGGTTTGTGTGGACCAAGAACCAGAGTCCTTGCCTCCCTCATGCTTTGACAGGGAGCAGAGCACTCTATCAAGCATTCTCAGACCCCTCCGTGCCTTTCCTGACGTTTCTGTTCTCTCCGTTTGACTCACAGTTCTAAGATGGAGAAATCAAAGACCTTAAAGGAAAAGCAGGAACCATTATCTTATAAAACCGAAAGGGTAAACCCTCTGCTTGCTGCTGCTAAGTCACTTCAGTCGTGTCCGACTCTGTGTGACCCCAGAGATGGCAGCCCACCAGGCTCCCCCATCCCTGGGATTCTCCAGGCAAGAATACTGGAGTGGGTTGCCATGCCCTCCTCCAGGAGATCTTCCCCACCCAGGGATCAAACCCACGTCACTTACATCTCCTGCACTGGCAAGTGGGTTCTTTACCACTAGTGCCCCTGGGAAGTCTATGATCTAGCCCTAACAAAATTTTCTTTTAATATGTTCCAGGGCTGTAAAGAAATTTGGGAAATTCTTTTTTTCTTGACAAAAATCAACACTTTCATGCTGCCAGTGCTATTGAAAAACATCCTATTATAACTAAAGGCTGATCATTGACTTTTTTTTTTGCATTCTTATTAAAAAGTCCTAACTCACTCTTAGTTCTAAAATTTCCCCTTTTCCCACCCACAGCTACAGAAAGATGTCTCCACCTGACTAGGAATAAGGTCATATATATAGACATTCAAGAGAGGAGAATACAAAGTATATTTCAAAAAACTTTACTTCCTATTAACTTTCATTAACTGAAGAAAATAAATGAACAAGTTGGAAGTTTATCTTGTGAAGAAAGATTGAAACAGAAAAAAGGCTCAGAGAACATTCAAGAATGTTTACTCAATACACAAAGTCACTGAGATCATGAATATCTGTCCCTAGAAAATAAAAATATATCCAAAGGAATTTGACATCAGGATCTTGAAGAGATAGTTGCACTCCAGTGTTCACTGGAACATTAGTCACAGTCCAAGATATGGGAGCCACCCAAGTACCCATTGATGGACAAGTGGATGAAGAAACGGTGGTATATGCATACAGTGGAATAGTATTTAGCCTTAAAAAGAAAATCTTGCCACTTGTGACATGGATAAACCTGGAGGACATGATATGAAATAAGCCAGACACAGAAGGATAAACATTTATTACCTGATACCACTTATATGAGAAATCTACAACAGTCAAACTTAAAGAAGGAGGGAGTAGGTGATTACCAGCGGATTAGGGGAGGCGAAAACAGAGAGGTATTAGTCAAAGGGCACAAAGCTTCAGTTATGCAAGATGGGCAAATCCTAGAGAGCTACCACGTAACATAGTGCCAGTAGCTAACAATACCATATTCTGTACTTAAATATTTGCTAAGAGGGTAGATCTTATGTTAAGTGTTCTTATCACACACACAAAAATAATATTAAATAAAGAGGGCAGGAGGAAACTTTTGGAGGTGATAGAAGTTTATGGCACAGATATGGTGCTTGTCCATGAATGTACACTTATCTCCTAAACCATAAAGTTGTACACATTGAAACTGTATAGCTTTTTTATGTCAATCATAACTCAACAAAGTAGTTTAAAGGAGAGAGGAAAATAAAATGCCACATTTTATAAAATCTAGGAACCTCATTTTTGTGCACTTAAAAAAAATGTTTAATGCTACCAATTAAACTGTGACACAGAATCAACTGAAAAATGTATCCTAGTTTCAGAGAAACTGAATCATGGAAATTCTGCTGATACCTGAAGAGGGTGCTGAACAATCAAAGTGCCTAGTTAATAGGAAAATATAGGCCTGTCTGACAGCAGAATGACTGGCCCAAGAAATTCTCAGAAACACAGAGCTACTTTGAAGATATTTTCTGGGAAATGTGCCCAAGCTATAGAAACTTTGATGATCACTATACCCAGTTTGGTTCTGCTTAAAGAATAGCAATCTAATCCCTGCCAATTATCCTTTCTTACCATCTGCATACTCTTGACATGAATAAATGATAGAAAAAATTACCTTTCATTAAAATAATACAAATAAAACATAAAAAGAATATAAAAATTTTTACGACTTCATCATTCTAGACTCTGTCAAAACAAATTGAACAATCAGAAAGCCATAGCATCTAAGTATGAAAAATGTTAGCTGTTTATAGTCCCCTATTTCTATCTACTAAGGATTTAACAAAAGTTTATACAACTGGGCTTTTGATTCTGAAAATATTTCACATTGATAATGGGAATATTCTGCATCTTCTGGTTCATACAAGGCTAATCAAAAACAATTTAATGAAATGAGGAATAATTTAGAGATGCTTATTTAATAATCTCATTTTATATTGTCAATTAAGGGAAAAAAAACAAATAACCTCGGTTTTGACTTAATGATAAAATTTGAAACCAGGAGTCATGGCATGAGTCACTTGATCTAATAGGACAACTTGAAGCCCTATGGCAGCTCTAATACCACCTTTCCAAACTATTGAAGATTACCATGAATATTAACAATGATGTGAAAATGAAGCCTGGTTTTATATAAGTTCCAGTCAATATAAATAGGGAAAGGAGCATTTATTGTGATGGATGTGTTCACTGAACGCAAAAAGCAAATTATTGAAGATAGAGTGAAAAAGAGAAATCTATAAATATCCAGGCTCCCTGCTGTAGAAGGGGATTAACTACATGGAAATTAAAGAAAAGCTAAAGGAAAACATTGAGTTCACATGTGGAGAAAATATTAAAAGCGTCTCACTGCAGGCAACAAGATTAAGGCAATGCATTTGCAGAGCCAGTTCTAACATTCATTAAACAATTATGAAATGGAACAGTACAGACCCAGAGGCATGGAATATCAGGCTGTTGATGGAAAAATAGAAACGGGCAAATAAAAAGGATCACTCTTATCACTAAAGCACAAGAAGATTCATCAAAAGCAACAATTTTTGCAACTTTTGGAAAAGCATTGGTACAAATGAGCACTGGCATGCCCTGTGAAAACTGAGAAAGAGAAACCGTGGTGTAGGAGCAACATAAAAAGGATCCAGAAGTTAACTCCAAGGAGCACTGGAATCTGGAATAAGAAGAGGAAGTTACCTTGGAAAAGGTACTGGGGAGATGTCACGAAACTCCTCACTTACAGTAATTCCCCTGCTCACTCTGTCACATTCATGAAATCTCATTACTCGTGCCTTTAGATAAAGTCATTTAAGATGCTCTATTAAAATACTAATATTATAGGGACAATGTGGAATTATTTCTAGATGCCACTAGGGCCTTATTTCATGCTGGTCCCACTGAGGAAATGCCTTCTGCCTTGCCTTCCTCACTGGTGGACACATTCTTCAGGACTCAGCTTAAATATCAGCTGCTGAGTGACAGTTTCCATATTCCTCCAACTGCCTTGGAAAAACTGCCTTCCTCTCCTCTGTGACTCTTGCACTCTACCAGGCTCTGTGGCACTGAGGTCATCATCTAGAGTTACATGTAGACAAGTTCATCTTCCTCAGTGGGCTAAGGTTCCTTGAGAGTTATAGCCATCTTCTTTCGATGTGGCATATTAATACTCTTTGTAAAACCAAACAACAACAACAAAAAAACATGACTGAGTCAAAGATCTCTAACTACTTGGCTAGCTAGCCAATCTTTGTAAAGAAATGTAGTGCAGCCCGGATAAGTTATACTGAGGGCAAAGGTCAGCATCATAGTACCCTGAAGTGAGAGGGCAGTACCATGTGGGCAGTAAGCTGTTTCACCAGCTTCTAAAAGGTATTTCATACAAAACCAATATTCAACATGCATATGAACACAGCCATGGAGGTGAGGGGATGAAGAGAAAAGGACTCCAATAAGAAAGAAGAGGCACAGGTGGAGGATATGGGGAACCAAAAATAAGCACCACCACTCCTGGGCCACTTTCATAGATTTGTTTGGATCAAGGCTATATACCTTGCCTGACAGTGACAGGATTCCACAGGGATAGTGTGGTGAAGTGGAAAAGTACCAGATCATTAAAGAGAAGACCAGAGTTTTGTATTTGTAATTGGGTGCCACTCTGAACCCGTTTCCTCATCTGCATCTGTCTGGGATTCACAAGGATTAAGTCAGAAAATACAAGTGAAATCACTGTATAAAGTGCTCATGGAATGAAAAGTATATTTGTTTTGGTCTTGTTGGAGACAATGTAGGTGAAAAGCAACCTGCTAGTGAAAACAGAAGATATGTAAGGAGATTGAAGATTAGCTCCATCAGTGTAGTTGGCACAAAGCCTACCAAAATTTCCTGAGTATTTTATCAACAACTTTGATGAAATAGGTACAGATATATAACACACAAATATTGATCCTAAAAACGGAAAACACTTATTAGCTATTGTGGATTAAACCAAGTGGCACAATAACATAAACAGAGGCAGAGAAGTTAGGTATATATACAAGCTAAGGATGAGGATAACATTTCTCAGAAAAAGCATTTCATGAAGCATTAGCATTGACTTTAAAACCACCCTGATCAGCTTTTATTCTATTTGATGCAGAACTGAGCTTGCTGACATGAGAAGCTGCTCCACGCAGAAGAAAAAAGGATGTAGGCAGAAAAATAAGCACAAGGCAATGAAGAGCTCAGTGTGCGAAATGGTTTAAAAAAAATCACAAAACACTAGAACTGGAAGCAACCTTACAAA